>VTPC01001568.1:53079-108593 GCA_011009095.1 Ignelater luminosus
TCGTTGCAATCTCTCAGATTTCCTGCAGAGTCGGCTGGTCATTGTAATGAAATAAAAATCATCGGAGCACTGAGTTAGATGCTTTTATCGGTATTCTCATCAAGGCGAGAGTTTTGAGATGCAGAAAAAAACAGTAAAGAAATTGGGGATCACTGATCTCACTACATACTACTTATTTCTTCAAGCTACAATGTCGCGAGACAGGTTTATAGCAATCATTATTCTGCGGTTCAATGATAAACTGCCTAAACCAATTCAGGTCCAAGAGAGAGTACAACTAAACAATAATCTGTGAGAGATCTCCTCGCATGTGCATTGCATTCACATGCATTTGTTTACATACATTCTGTTTTGAAAATGAATATCTAGTGTGGAGGAAAACTGTCTTCAGGGGTGGGTTCCTTCTTAGGCAATACATTACATCGAAATCAATCAAATACAGCATCGAGGTTTGGGCAAACGCTTATATTAAGACTCCTTATCTCTGCAACTTGCACTAGTAAACCTCTTGGCGCGGCAAGAAAATAAAATCAAAAGTACCATATAGTAACAAATTTGGTTGAACCCTATTATGGTATCAGACAAGCGATTATTGACAGGTTTTTCACCAGGACGGTTCTGTCCTTTTGCTAACTATTTGAGACAGTTTGCAAGAACAGACAGGATACACCTAATAAACTAAAAGTAAGTTCTCTTTCAGAATATTTCTCAAGATTTGCTTTTAATGCAGACTGACAATACCAAATACATACCAAAAAAATAAATAAATAAAATAGTGCATTATCTACATTGAGAAGCATCCAGAATAGAGAAAAGAAAGTTCCTATGACTGACGCGTTTTTCTATCGAACTTGGAGATGACTTAGCACACAGAAACATGGGATATCCTGTTAAGTCAAGTTAATAGATACATAAACATTGATTTAACAGATTGTGACATTGAAGTAACAGGCTCTTTTCAGGGCAAGACAGTCGATCCGAGAAAACTCGGTAGTATGTTCCTGAAAATAAGACATAAAAAAAGGGATCTGCAAAACTTTTGAATGCAAGATCAATGGTACGAAAGTTAGTATCACACATTGCAATATGTAAGGAGTGCGCCACAAAGAAATAATCATCAACAGAAACAATCAATAAACTTCTTTTCCCTTAGCTTTAGTACTTTGTGAAACAAATTTCTAAACTACAGTGTACAGAAATAATAACTGTACTTTAAACGAGTGCGCGAGTAAAACAAAAAGAGAAAACGTGGATATTAGTTTTTAGAGGATATTTGTGCTTAAAGATTTTGGACACACTTAAGAAATTAAATTTGGAAAAAGTCACTAGAAGACCCTAATGATACCATTTTCGTTTAGGTATCTAAGAGTTAATTAACTGACAATTGCATTTTTACAATTTAAATCATAAAAAGATCTTTAGATCCTTAAATGAACTTATGAGCTACAATGTAATTTTTTTGGAATATCGTTATTGAAAGTGTCCCTTTAAATTTGGTTAGATAAATGGGCTCATTTTCATTAACTTAATAAATTATTGAACTAAATTTTCTTTTTCTCAACTCTATTTAAAGTTGTTGGATACTCATCGATCCAAACCATTTATATTTGCAGATATCATATCTTTCAGATGATTTCCTTTTTGGTTGAACAGCAATCAGCTCCACAAAAAGAATGCGAGAACTTAAATCTTTCATGGAAAACGCCCTGTATATACCTTATTAATTCTAATAACTTTTTCATTTTAATACCTCTGTATTTAAAAGTGTCAAACTTAACGTAGTATAACCGCCTCTAGTAATAATGGTGATTCTTTTCACATTAATAAAGAATGACAGGCCTGGATGTCGGTAACATCGATTTTCAATTAAGTTAAGGAGTTAAAGGGCTGAAAAACAAAGAACTAGAAGCGAGCAACATATAAAAACAATAACGTTACTTGTTGGTACGTCGTGGAGTAATCAATCATGATCGCGAGTTTGTTTTATACTACTAAATCTATTCATGTCGAGGCCCTCCTCAACTTTATCATTCAACCCATTTATGAAATTATCCTTACGTTATCACTACCAGAATTAACTACTCTATACACATTAACCTAATTGAAAAGTTTATTACTTATTAAAATTTTATGGCAAATTCTACAAATTTAATTTTCGAATTTTAGGGATTAATTTTCATTAGGGACGATAACTTTCGAATTTAAAATTATGACGTGTAAAATTGACGTTACGACGATGTAATAAGTTATTGACAAACAGGGAAATTATGAGTTGAGCTTTTAAAGATTGACCCGGATAGAGAAAAAATGCAATTGACGGAAGATCAACATAGAAGTGAAGGGAAAGGTAAATAACTTCCGAACCAAAGAAGAAGACGAATATGGCATTATTTGGAGGGTAACATAAATAAGTTGAGATCGAAACGGCAGTAAAACAAACCCATTACATTAAGACATGTATTTTTCTTCCAACTTTTAGTGGGTCTGACAGGCTTAAAATGATCGATCCTTTTAGCTCTTATATAGAGAGTAATTGGTTAGCAAAATTTGATCTTAATCACTTTTCCAAGCCGAGAAGTCAGCCGAAGTTAAGAGACTGATATATATCAACGGTTATTGTATGAGAAGTTACAGCGGAAATAATAATTTTTGATAAGTCGTTTTTTATTTTGAATATTACGTGCGTTTTTGACACATCCTGCGGATAATTTTAACCGGATGCAATTTTAGTATTTGTAATTTCATTGTTCGAAGAATTTATAAACTGTTGTTAGCAGTAGTGAAACATAAAAATATTTCTGTTATTTGGCAATTTATAAACAAATATTGTTCAAATATTTATTTTGACAAGCTCATATAAAAATGTCTTATTGTTTAAGCAACAAACATTATTTTAATATTTTCAAGATTCTGAAATCGTATAAGGAACGTTATTTACGATTACTGCTTCTGGATTCTGATTTTCGAGTTTCTCACCTAGACGTATATTTGTAATTAAAATATAAAATATCTAAAAATGTAAACAAAAAACAAGCAAAACTTCCAAAAAGTTATTCTGTTTTTCTTTTGAAAACTATTATAGTAGGATCTGGTATTTGTATTGAGCTGCATGTCTGATATGGACTAATGGCCCTCTCACGTGGGTATTGTATACAGGAGCATCCAAGCCCACTAGGCACACAAGGAATTGTGAGTACATTGAAGTCACCTGCAGTGGAAGCGAGATAGAAGCAAACATAAACAAGTGCTTTCTGTACATTCACTTTGCTTTTAATATTTACCGATTTAACTGTTCCCAAGGCATTTTTATTTCTATCCCAATGCAGTTCCGTGTGCGCTTAGCGGTCTTCATCTCCCGTGTTATATTTATTAATATGAAACGTTTTATCAAAACAATAAAATATTACATAGAGGTATCTATGCCTCTGTAACCGACTGTTGTGTGAGCATCAGCACAAATTTCCTTGATGTCGTTCAATTTCCATGATCTACCTCTTACATTCCAGTAGTTAGTCCTCTCATTTCTGTCAAACCAAATTAATACCCACCCCTCAATTAGATAGAATGGTCTAAAAGTTGTTTATCCAATATCATCATCATAAGTATTATGCTTATGCAGGTCCCGTGCGTTCTCTCCACTTTCCTCTATCCTAAGCCAATCTCTCCATCTCACTATAACTCTGTCCACTCTTCACATCGTCTATCATTTTTGTTTTTCTGCCCCTGCTACCTCTTCCCTCTACACTCCCTTCCAACACATCTCTCACCAAACAATCCTTTCTTAAAACATGTCCTAACCAATTTCTTTTCCTTATGTTAATTGTTGCTAACATTGATCTTTGCTTTCCAACTCTTCTCAACACTTCCTCATTCTTAACTTTATTCTTTCACTTTCACCCACATCTCCAGCGCTTCTACTCTTTTCGTATCGTTCTTCATCATAGTTCATGTCTCACATCCATACAACATTACGCTCCATACAAAGCATTTTGTCGTTCTTTTCCTCAGTTCCAACTTCAACTTACTTTAAGAGATTTTACTCAGCTTCCTGTATCTCCGTTTCGCCATTCCAGTTCTTATCTTCATCTCATCAAAACTCCTCCAGTTGCTTGTAATCCCTGTTCCTAGATACTTATACCTCGTTACTGGCTCTAACTTTTCTCCATGTTTTCATCTTTCCGTATTCGCATTACTTTACTTTTCTTCCGATTTATCCTTAATCCGTACTTCCCTACCATTCTTTCAAGCTATTTCAGCATTTTTATCAACTCCTCTGTATTTTCTGCAAACAAGATCTTGTCGTCAGCAAACCGGATGCATGCAATTTTTCTTTTTCCAGTGGTAATTCGAACATTTTTCTCCAGCAGCCTTGTCTTATTTCTTTACCAATTTCGAAACAATCCGTCATATTTTCTATCTAGTCCTTGATCTTTCAATATTTCCATTAGCTTTTTCTACAGTACGCAATCAAAAGCTTTCTCTAAGTCTACAAAGCAGATACTCAGGTTTTTCCACATTTCTTTCTCAAATTGTTCTTACCACCCCAATTGCAGTCTCCTGTTGAATACTCTTAACAATACCTTTGCTGCATTCACCATCAGACTTACGTGTTATGTTCCCTACACCTCTTTGAGCCATTCTTCTTTGTCAGTAGTATCCTTACAGTTCTCATAAACTCCCACTCTGATATATATCATTGCACAAGGCAGCTAACTCTCTCAAACTTTCTTTCTGTAAGCACTTTCAACAGATCCACTAGTATACCATCAATCATCCAATATGGAGAAAGCTAAATAACCAAATTGGAAACTACTGTCTTTCTATCTCATCTACGTAATCTACTTTTCTTTAGCTACAAAAAAAAAATCGGAGAATGAAATTTCATACAACAAGTTGACGTTCTTTGCTGATGTGGAGTTGTAAGGGCAGTTGATTCGTTTCTTATTCCAAAACCAGTAGAAAACACAAGATTGACTTGACCTTGAACATTTATTAGCTATAATGACTTTATTTTATTTTAAAAGGATTACATGTTTGAGACTTCATCTCTTTAAAAGTTAGTTTTATACAAAGTTACACATTTTCAGTTCAGTGCTTTCCACTGCTCGAAATATTTTTTGCAGTCGTCTTTTGAAATAGCCAACAGCTCGTTCGTCGCATTTCTTTAATACATTGAAATCATTTTATTTTGAAGTGCAATTTAGTTTTCAAAAAGATAAAAACAGTCGTTGGGAGTAAAGCCTGGTAAACAGGATGACACGCGGATCTGTAAAATTCTGAGTTTAATAAGAAACTGTTGCGTGGGTTGCAAGGTGTGGGCAAATAAATTATTGTGATGAAGTTCGCCATTCACCGCTCGAATGTAATGCCGGCCCTTTGCTACAAACTGCGTCCGTCAATTTTGGAAAAACTTGGCAGTATCAGTACTCCTTATTGAATGTTTGGTCTGACGAAGGCGTATTGATAATATTGTGTTAAAATCCCTTCTCAAGGAAGAAAAGGTACAAGAAGATACAGTTCTTCTTACTCAAATAAAAAAAGTAGTAGTAAAATTTACAACAAATCAGAACTGCACATATGTTAGTATGATGTCGATTAACTATTACACTCAGGTTCTAGTTGTTCAAGCGCTACGGTAATATAATCTCTTTCGTTAGTAGTTACTCTAGAAAAGACCAAGGAAATTGCAGTACCTCTTCTATCTGGATCTCTTGTCTCTTGTCTTTGTCTTTAAAAATTTCAACGATGTCTCTCCAATTCTCCAAATGTACTTGCAAAAAACATGGATAGAGGTCAGCACCTCTACATTGTTCAAATAAATAATTTTCTCAAAGTTTCATTGTATTGAGGTGCCTATTTAGAAGACCAAGACCCGATAATAAGCTCGTGAAAATCCTTGATTTTGTGATTTTGTCCCTTAACTAAGAGTACCGTTTGCGTACAAGTTAACGCATTAGTCGATTCACTAAGAAATCCCTAAAAAAGACCAATTAGTAATGGATCTGTTAACGCAAACAGGTTAATGAAAGTGACCGTAATTTAATTTGTTAGCCTACTTAGCGTGGAGACGCTAACCGAGCAGTCCGGGTCCAATTCTCAGTCGAAACTTAAACATCGAATTTTTAAATCGCTGTTTCCCGGAAGACGACGTCAAATCTTTGGATATTTTTGGGGGTTCGGAGTTTATATAAGTATAAGAAACAAACAGCTAGCGTCCTCTAAAGAATACGGCAACCAGAAAAGAAAGAAGGGTGGAAGACAACGATTTGGTGTTAATTCAGACAAGGAGGTAGCAGCTATTTTCTTCTATATTCACTGTTTTATGGTCACCCTATTTCTTTGACCTAAGTCTGTCAGAAAACAATGCCACTTCAGGACCAAATATGATGTGATTTCTCTACAGTCAGAGCTAAGTCCAGAAAAAGAAATATAAATTGTTAATAATCAAGCTGATAATAACAGCAAAAAAATCTAAACAAGTGACTTTTTTAGGCAAGCCTTGCAGCTCAATTATGAATTCAAATACTTTTCGTTTGTTGTTATCAGCGCTTCCTCATTTACAGTCTTTTTCTTCTAGTCCGTAATTAGTATTTATATTCATTTACGTGTATCACTGTGATAACTTGGAGGGTTGGATTAATCGGATTCGCTTGTTTTAGAATTCTATGTCCTAATAGACTGTTTGAGCCTCCTTCACTAGCTGCAGACTCAAATCAATCCATTGACTTGACTTTGAGCATTTAATTCTTTTGCTGCATTGCCGTACTAGGCATGGTCGAAATGTATCCAAAATGACTTTATTTAGAAAATTGCCGGGTTTACAGATTTGAGACTTAATCACCTTCAAAGAAGTCCCCTTTGAAGCTACACATTTAGTCTAGTGGTTTTCCGCAGAAAAATGCTTTGAAGTCGTCTTCTAAAATAACCAACAGTTCCCTTGTTGCATCTCTTCAATATCCTGAAATCATTTCGTTTTCCAGTGGAATTTAGTTTTCGAGGAAAGGTCGCTGGGAAAAGGATTTTGGTAAACAGCCTGGCTGGTAAATCTACAAAATGCTGTGCTTAGCAAGAAACTCTCGAACGAGTTGTAATTGTGGTAAATAGAAACAGTTGGTGATCGTTACAAAAATTGTTCTATCGATCTGGCTCTAACCTTGATTTCACTAAACGCTACATAAGAACTGCTACTTAAGATGTCGGAACTAGTGGCATCCGAAGTCCCCTTCTGCCACTACCTTAGCCGTCTGCTACCTGATTCTACCACTACCACGAGAAATATGGTGGTAAGGTCAAAATGGTTCAAGCGTCTAATGTATCCAACAATAACTCAATTTATTTTAACAATTACATTATCCTATCCACTGGTGCTTTTATATTTTTCTAGCAGCAGTAATCCTGGTTAGGACTCTACCGTCATACCAACTCTACTGTCATCTCTAGCATTAATAACCCATCTGATTAATAGTGTTTTACAGTTAAAGCTAATCAGCTTTCCTGCTTCAAATGCCAAGTGTTCTGTGATATTATCATTACAAAAGCATTTCGCTTTTGAAGTTTATGGAAACTCATTGCGTTTCAGCTTTAGATTTAAATCGTCGTACTGCTGTTATAGCCATCGGTCGTTCACAAAATCTCGCAGTAATTATTGATTCTTCAATTCGTCTTGAAACTAGGGCTACTCAATCAGAAGACGTAAACACAGAAAAGCGAAATTTATAAACCATGTATATTATTTTTAAAAGATAAATACATTGATAATTGGGAAGTGTTGGGTTTATTTATTGACGCTCGTGGATGTGTGACGAGATTTATGACTAACTTTTTAAAAAAATTTATTTACGTTCGGAGATAATTAACAAAATTAATCGTTTCAGTTTTAAAGACATTTTAAGTATTTATCATAATCATATTTTTTCCAATTTGTTGTACTTTAATTAATTAATTTAAAATTGTTATCTAGTTTTTTTTAGTGGTATGTAATACTGAACATTCTAGTTTAAACTGCAAATAAAGTCGTAGTATCCCTATTCAGTTTGCGATCTGTGCATTACGGCATGCGACATTGGTTACGTTCTGTGATTATAATTGTACGTTATTATTATACGTTATCAAGACTCGGTAGAATCCTGGACGAAAATATGAAATATTTTTATTTTGATATTTCGTTTTTCTTTCCAATTGCTGTAAGATTGTTTGTTAGTCCTGTTTTGCCTGTAGGCCCTAAGATCTTCGTAGGTCTTAGACAGCCTCATGGATAATGTAGCCATGCATGCGGTAACGGTTTCGTGAATAGGAAGCAATGTTTAACTTTAAGAAAATTACTATCAATAGTATATAGTTGAATTGCAGACACCAAAATTGTTATTTTCTACTTTTGTGAAGCAGTTGCCTAAAACCAGCTTCATCTTCCAAATGGCTCAGGCCAGTTTTTCCCAAACGTACCCTGTACTGCAAAAATTCAAAATGAGATATCTGACAGTACAAAAGCAGTGATTTTATAAATTTCTAATTTTAAATTAGAGTACCAATTAACGTTAAGATGAAGATTCCAGAGACTAACTATTTAGCTTTTGGAACATTTGCTACAAACTCAAAAAATCAAATCCAACCAAGATCGGTGCAAAATATCTGACAAATATTAAAAACGTTCAATTCGATGTTTGATTTCGAATTGGCCTCGGCAATGTTTGTACATACATATAAAATTCAAGGACTGAAGTGCTTTGCTTTCACTAGCAGTATTTCTGTAAAACTGAATGTTTGCAAGCTCATTGAAAGGCACAGCGAACAATCGAAAAATTGCTCATGATAGACCATAAACTACCTATTTGAATGTATCTCTTGAACATAAGTCTGCTGGTAAAATCATAATCAAAACGCAGCTCCATGCTCATTGAAATGATACAAAAAACATTCACAACCTCAAACATGTTTGCTTCAATAGCTAGCTTTTTAGCTTCACTATCGAAACAAGCAGTATAAAAGAGCCATATTGATCACATCACAGTTTACAACTGGACGACGAAAAAGACAGACGTGCCTCGCGGCCATAAGTCCATTTGGGTATTGAACTTTATTACACAGCTTGCGTACAGTCGAAATGTCACGGGGATATAGATTAAATAAAAATTAAAGAGTGTTTTAAAGAACGATAAATAGTGCATAAACAGTGTTAGGGAGCGCATAGTGAAAATTAGTGCGAGCGACAAATTGAAAGGTGAGACGCCACACGCCAACGCTATTGCACTATAAGACAAAAGACAAAAACCCTAACGCGTATAAATAAAACCAGCGATTATAAAGTGCATTACAAGGAATGAGTGAAACTAGTGGAACCAAACTGGAGTACGGGGAAAGTGAACGTGATTACAATAAGAGGAAAAGGGAAAAGAAAAGCCCAAGAAATATTTTTGGAGGAAGCAAACTCACACCAAGAACACCAACGAAGAGAAAAGTTATAGAAGTCGAAAAGATGATGAGATAAAAGATATGTTCAAGCAAATGATGAACGAGATAAAACAAATTAAAGATAATCAAGAAAGACAGCAAAATAGGGAATTAAAAATATACACAAAAAATCTGGAGAAGAAATAGATGGATGGAAAAATAGAGAGCATCGAGAGAGAAAAGAAGAAAACCAACCTTATTATAACCGAAATTAACCTGGAGTCAGAAGGTAATACAGACCTGAAACACGATAAATGGAGCTGAAAATACTAAAGGCAAAAAGTACCCTAAAAAATGTCAAAGAAGCAAAGATATTTATTAACAATGACCTAACTAATAAGAAAAAGAAATTCAAAAGTTAATAAGAGAAAGAGAAAAGGACGAGAGGATGAAAAGTAACAAAACAAAAATAAGCTACAAAAAGTTGAAGATAAATGATGAAGAGTGGGAATGGAACGATGAGGGAAAACAGCTTACAAATAAAAAAGCAACAGAAAACTGATAGATAGAGAAAAAAGCAACGGAAAAAGCAACGGAAAAAGAAAAGCAAAAGATAAATAATAAATGGAAAATAGACACATGGAATATTAGAGGAATGAATGGGAGAGAGGAGGAGATGGGTGAAGAATTTGAAAAGACAAATATGGATCTGCTGGAAAACAGTTCAGAAAGAATTTTAAGAATAGAATATAAAGTAAACACAAACAAGATCTACTCTGTACAAGTGGTATATGGGCCAAATAAAGGTGAGATAAAACCAGAAATAAATGATTTCTAGAATGACGTGCAAGAAGAATTTGATACAAAGGTAAGATCAGCCATTATTATAAGAGACCTTAACGGAAAAGTCGGTAACGGCCCGAGAATTTTGGAAGGGGCTGTAGAAAAACATGGAGAAACCGCTACAAACAATAATGGCAAAAAATACAAAGATTTTCATAAATATACTCGAGAAGTAAGGAGCAGAAGTGAAAGATCAGTTATTGACCTGGTAATTATAGAAAAAAGGAAGAAACAAAAACTAATGGACGTGAGTGTGAAAAAAGGAAACGAGATCTAAAGTGACCACTACTTAGTAAAAGCCCAGTTCAAACAAGAAATTGCTGATAAAAACCAAACAAGAAACAAAAGGCGGAGAGAGCTGAACTTTGTACAAATAAAAGCACATAGGTTACAAGAAGAAGCAATCAGAAGAATACACCAAAAAGAAACAGATAGGAAATTGGCGCTAAAAGAACAAGATACGCAAAATATGGGAGTAGAAAACCTATGGATAACCTTTAAAGAAACCCTGTTGCAGAGAGCAGCGGAAGTATGTGGAGCGAGTAAAAAACCAGGAAATAAAGCAGAATGTCAAAAAGAAAAAAACCCTGTGGAAGATATACCTAAAGACTGGCAAAAATGGATACGCATATGAGGCATATAAAACGAAAAGAGAAAAAGTCAAACGCATAGTAAAAGAGGCCAAGTCAAAAAAATGGTAAGAATTTGGTAAAAAGATTGAAGAAAACGCAAGTGGGAACTCCAAACTCCTATACAGAACTTTAAGAAGTCTGAGAAGAAAAAAGAAAAACTCAGGGCGTTCAAAGTAAAGCTGGATGTACCCTATCGGAGAAAAGCGAAATATTAGCTAGATGGCAAGAATATTACATAGAACTCTTAGAATCCAAAGACGAGCAAAAACACAAACCCGGTAACAATGAGAAAGAATGTAGAACAGATGAAAAATCTGAAGAAACAAAACGGTGGTATACTCAGCCCCATGCTGTTCATGATATTAATGAATGAACTAGCACACAAAGTCAGAAACAAACATAAGGGGATACACCTGGGATACAAAAACTTAAGACTAATCTACATAAATGAATTAATATATGCAGACGACCTAGTGTTAATTGCAAACACAAAAGAAGAATTGGAAAACAAAATAACAGCTTGACATGAGGTTTTAGAGGAACATAATCTAAAAATTAATGTACAGAAGTTGGAGACAATGTGTATAGGAAGAGAGGCCGAAGAAGTAGAAATAATGTGCGAAGGTGAGATGTTACATAGAACAAATTACATAAAAAATACCTAAGCTAAATAATAGAAATCGTCAACACAAATAAAACTTATAGAGAGCGTTATACAGCGACTGCTTCAACAGAAAAGAAATTAGTAAAAGAACAAAGACAGGAATATATGAAATAATTTTGGCCCTCATACTTAATAAAGAGCATCACAGATAAAATAGCAACTTAACAACAAAATTGGAAGACCGAGAACCGCATGGAACACGAAAATCACAAATACACTACAAGAGAAAGGGCGCACGTGGATGTAAGCAAAGAACATGGCACAAGAGAACAGCATGGAAACACGCTATTACCACTACACCTCAGGTAGAATAGAATAAGTAAGTGTATTAATCAGATCACTATTGCAAACACAGTCTGATTGTTATTCCATCATAACTTTGACAATCAATTAACAAGGACTTAATTGTGTTAGAGTAGATTCGAAGGTGATTATGTAAAAACCGGGGCACACTTGTCTGAGGATACGTCGCACACTGGAAATGACGAGAAACCTCTCAAAACTAAATAACTCTCAGAATTGCTTAAATATTTTGTATATAAGGTGTTATTGGCGTCTCTGCTATCTAAAGTGATGTAGAAAATAAAAATGATTTTATTTATTTATTTGTTTTATCGACGAAATTTAAAAAAACTCTTATCTGAGTTCGTACATTACGTCTGTCTGTTGGTCTGTTGTCATGTTGCCGTAACTTTACAGGACATGTTATATATGAAATCAACTTAGAATTTTCTCCTAATTACAGATACATAATCGGTATTTCGATATCTCAAATAGTTTTCGAGATAATCGAGATCGAAGATCGCGATTTTCGGCATAGTCTGTCTGTTAGTCTGTTGTCATGTTACCGTAACTTTACAGGACATGTTATATATGAAATCAACTTAGAATTTTCTCCTAATTACAGATACATAATCGGTATTTCGATATCTCAAATAGTTTTCGAGATAATCGAGATCGAAGATCGCGATTTTCGGCATAGTCTGTCTGTTGGTTTGTTGTCATGTTGCCGTAATTTTACAGGACATGCTGTATATGAAATCAACTTAGAATGTTCTCCTGATTACAGATACATAATCGATATTTCGATATTTCCAATAGTCTTCGAGATAATCAAGATCGAAAATGGCGATTTTCGGCATAGTCTTGTCTGTTGGTCTGTTGCCATGTTACCGTAACTTTACAGGACATGTTATGTATTAAATTAACTTAGAATGTTTTCCTGATTACAGATACATAATCGGTATTTCGATAGCTGAAATAGTCTTCGAGATAATCAACATCGAAAATGGCGATTTTTAGGCATAGTGTGTCTGTTGGTCTGTTGTCATGTTGCCGTAACTTTACAGGACATGCTGTATATGAAATCAACTTAGAATTTTCTCCTGATTACAAATACATAATCGGTATTTCGATATCTCGAATACCTTTCGAGATAATTGAGATCTAATTTCTTTCCTTATTTATTTGTCAAATATAATATTTATACTGACACCATTTTGTTTTTCAATAAAAAAGTGACTGACTTTCAAATTTGTTAAAAAGAATCGTGTTCGCGAATGCAGTTCATACATGGCAACCTGATTTTCGAGTAAATTTGTAGCTTAGTCGTTTTCAACGAACTCCAAAGGAGTCCTTACTGAATTTGCGAAGTCTATCTGTCTGTTTGTCTGCCCGTCCATCCGCATCTTTTTAAATTTTGAAATTTTGACTTCAGATTTGGATTCTACATCAAAAACTAAAAAGAATGTGCTGTCTTCGTTTTTTTTGGCCGTCGAAATTAAAAGATTATCAAAAATTCTTTCTTTACTTTAGAATCGTATTTTACATCAAGAAATAAGAGAAGCGTATACTTTTATCTTTTTGATATCACCTCGGGAAAATGGTCAAAATAGCGGCCAAAATTTCAAAAAAGTAACAAAACGGAATTGGTTGTGGTTATGCTTTGCATTCCCAGATGTTTTATTCTAAAATTAGCTCACCGATACCAAAGTATCGGACTTCAATTTTGACTAATAAAGTTTATTTTTGAACATTTGGTCAGTGGCGTACCTCTGGGGAGGCGGGGGCGGTCCACCCCGGGCCTCATTTAGTACTTACAAATACCTATTGTTGTTTATACTTTTACTATTTTCTCGAAAAAGAAAAACAAATGCGCTCCACATTAACTACAAGTTTAAGACTCGTTAAGCATAATACATTGAATATATACAGAATATTTGAACAATAGATAAATTTAAATGTATTTCTGCTTGTTTTTTTTATCGATTACTAAAAGACCCTGCCAATTTCCGCAGCTGATTTTTACTTCCTTAAAAAATATAAACTTTTTCTCATATTACAACATAAATTCACATGGGACCACAGCAGATACCATTTTCAAATTTCAAGATGAATAAAGAAAACTCGAACATTGTTCAGTTAACTATAAACATTAAATTTTTTACTGAAATCATACTAAAAAACTACAGTAACTATGATATTGCATCGTGCTTGGAAGACTATTTCGTAAGTACAGTAGACAATTTTGACGCTTTTTTAATTTAGCGAGATATACACCTTCAAAGCAATGGTTAAAATTTGGCTTAGTATGTATGCTGTAAAAGCACTATCTTTCAAGTATTATTTTTAACACAATGTATTGTAATATGCATAAATTAATTACGAATACTAATTTTTGAATGTTTAGTTGTAAATATAAATATATTTAAATTTCATTCTGCGTAGATTCATTTTTTAGAGTTTTGGCCGCTTTTTACTTGTTTCCGACCACAATGCGTCGTTTCTAACAAAATTTTTCTCTTTTTCATCAGGCTTTAAGGTGGATTTGTCAGTTCAATTAATACATAATAGTTTTACTTAAACTGAAAGACAGATTTACAAGGGGTAACTTCAAAACCTGTGTGGTGCCCCGATTTTTTTGCCGTGATAGTACATTTGGGGAATCTTCTTAAAAAATCATTTACGCCTTTATTAAAAATGACTTCTGAGTTTTTGCAGCTCAAGATCTCTTCATATGCAATTAAGTAGTATTAACATATACTGAAGCTCTTCGCGTACCTTCAAGAGTAAGCGAGACACTAAACCAGCAAATAAAACCCTATCCTTCAGATTTAATCGCATCTGCACGATGTGCTCTTGTTTACGGATTTTGCTAAGATCAATTGTATTGTAAACTGTTTTTCTATTTTTACAGCGAGTCAATATTCTTATTCAGTTTGAGTTATAGATTTTTAGTGTAGAATTAGTTTGTGCGTTTTGTAAGATTTTGTTAATTTTTGATAGTTAGTCTGCATTTTTCTTATTTTATTTATCAAAATAACAAGGTAAAGCTGTAAGTTACTACAAGAAAGTTGTTAGTTTATTAGAGTATAAGAAGTTATTTCCGTAATTATAAATTTTCATTTACGTAACACTAATAATAACATATTGGCACTTTTGTTTATATTATAATTTCTTTTATTTTACCAAGATCAACATGATTAGTAAGCATACACATGCAGACAAGGTGAAATAAACACTGAGACATATACAATCTGTAGTTACGAAAAGAAAATGACGACTTAACTATAGGTTGGCGCCTTGTCCATGCATAATAAATTAGAATTGAGTGTGGGAGGGACACATCCTGCGTACTCAAGATAGATGTAAAGGTATTTCTTGATACATGAAAGTTTGATAGAGCAATAGGGGGAATCGGACACTAACCGTACTTATATAGGCCTATAAATTATGCTAGTACAGGAACAATAGCCGTACAACAGTAATGCAATCATAGCGCTAGACGCCTTGATTTAGATAACGTGAAATCCATATATGTTCGCTGGATATATTCACTTTACATAAATTTTCAATAAATCTTCTCCTGGATTTTCTTAACATGAAGTATAACTATTACATTTATTGTTATGATTAATGAGTCTTATAACAAAGGGAGAAATAACTAGTGTTAGTTCTAACCTTAAAATATTTCGCTCGGAGGGATATAATAATATTTGACGAAATCCACAGAATCTCAAACACCTTAAACTATGTATTACTTTACTACATGAACTTAACAAGAGGAGGAGAATTCCCCTAGAATGCACAAAGTTTGGTAGTTATACCAATGCTGCACCGAATTCGCTTGATCATATATTTCCGATGCACCAATAAAGCTGTCTGTAAAATAAATCCATAAGTTAATTTACGACACGTAGAATTTCCAAATCACAAAGTCTATTAAATTTCATTCCTTAGAAAACGGCAATCAAGATTAAGAAAGAAAATTGGCAAAATAAGCTGAGTTTGCCAAAAGAAATGGCTCTTTATAACGGCTACAATCTCCTTTCGAGTTATCTTTGATTGTTTTCTAAGAATTATTGCTTTAGATTTCATTCTAGATGTCCTTCTATTACTAGATGAATCTTTTAACAGTTGGTTGAAGACTAAAGGAGCACAATTCCTAACTCAATTTAAGCGAAACGCATATCTGTCTCGCATAAACAGCCATTTTCGAGTTAAAACAAATGTAGAAAATGGAACATTGTACAATTCGTTTAAAAACAGTTGCAAATTACACGCAGTTGGCATTAATCCAAAGCGAAATTTATTTGTATGTTCCACTTTCTTCCTTGTAACGAATTTTCATGTTATGTAACAACACGAAATTGTTACCTTTTTTTAAAGTTAACAGGAGTTTTTAAACACTTTCGTGTTTTGTTGTAAGTTATACTCATAATAAATATAATGGGGACAGAAATGTAAGGAAACAAGTCACAAAATACTTTGTTATTTGGTAAAATTTGAAACTGATTTTAGATATTTCATTTATTAAGGTTTTACGCTTTTGAATTCATTTTAAAAACTGGCTAGAGAAAGATTTGAAGTTGAGACTAACTTTTTAAAAACCTCGTTTTAAAAAAATGAAAGATCTTTGCTTATTAGCGTTTCAATGTGATGCAGTAGAGAAGAGACTATTGGTAATATTAACCGGAAGATAATATGCAGTACTGACATTATTAGAATAAAAAAACCTAGCTGCCTCATTATTAAAAAAAAACTTGCTGCAGTGTAATTAATAGCCTGCAGAATATTATTCTGCTTACACTATTGAGACAATAGCACTTGCATTATTTGTTAGACAGTGAACTTTTATGAACCTCAACATTTAAAACTTCCCACAAGCCTAGGAATAAAAACAATAATCTTGAATGGAACGAAATAAAGTTCAAGTAACAATAAAAATAAAAACTGTAGGGAAATATTATTAAGAAAAGCAGTACATAAGAGCAGATAGCTGAAATAGTGTAATATTGTTGAAACGATAATTATCCAATTATAATTTGTAATTGGCAATATTCAAAAATATCTGTATCAGAAGTATATACAGAACTAATACCTCTCTGTTTCAAAATTGATTTTACTTGTATAGGATGCTCCACAAAAGAATGATACACATACGAGGGTGGTCCGAAAAGTTTCTGACCTAACAAAGATACAAGACATTTTTTCTGCAATCTTTTTTTTTATTTTTCAACATAGTCTCCTTGTAACTCTACACACTTCTCCCAGCGATGCTCCCATCTCTGTAACCCGCCCAAATAGTACTCGGCATTTTTCTCTGCAAAATAATTGTTCACGAAGGTGATTGCCTCTTCATTTGACGAAAATCTTTGTCCTCCTAGCGCAACTTTTAGATGAGGGAACAAAAAGAAGTCGCTTGGGGATAGATCTGGTGAGTAAGGCGGATGGTCAAGCAGTTCAAACCGTAATTCGTGGATTTTCGCCATAGCAACCGCTGAGGTGTGAAACAGGATTTTCTTTTTCTGTAAATGTGGCCGTTTTTTCGCAAGTTCTACCTTCAGCTTGTCAAGTAATGATGCATAGTATGCTCCTGTAATGGTTTTTCCTTTTTGAAGATAATCGATTAAAATAACTCCATGACTATCCCAAAAAACAGTCTCCATCACTTTCCCAGCCGAAAAAACAGTTTTTGCTTTTTTTTGGAGACGGTTCCCCCTTTGCAGTCCACTGTTTGGACTGTATTTTTGTTTCGGGCGTATAATGGTGTATCCAAGTTTCATCTACAGTAATTAATCGGCGCCAGAACTCGGCTTTATTTCGCCTAAACTGCGCCAAAAGAGCGTTGGAAATATTCATTCGAACACGTTTTTGGTCTAACGTAAGCAAACGAAGCACCCAACGCGCGGACAGCTTTCTCATGCCTAAATGTTGATTTAATATGTGACAAACACGTTCTTTTGACATGTTCATAACCTCTGCTATCCCTCTCACTTTAATTAGGCGGTCGTCTAGCACCATTTGGTGAACTTTGGCGATGTTTTCGTCGGTAGTTGCAGTTTTTGGACGTCCCGAACGTTCATCGTCTCCCAAGCTCTTACGGCCACGTTTAAATTCAGCAGCCCAAAACTTCACTGTGGTAAATGATGGTGCAGAGTCCCCATACACAGAATCCAACTCATCTTTTATTTGCGAAGGCGTATTGCCTTTCAAAAAACAAATATTTAATGACAGCTCGATACTCGATTTTGTCCATTTTCACAAAAAAACTCACATCAACTCACTCAAACGACTGTTACATAAAAACTGCGCGTCCAAAATGGCTGAAACTTTGGCGAGTAACTGTCAACAGATGAACAACGAAATTCAGTAGCTTTTATTTACGAGTGCTGCCATCTTCACGTTGAGGTCGGAAACTTTTCAGACCACCCTCGTACAGCTAGGACACTTGGTTTGTAAACAAAGTCTAGGAGTAGCAAAGATAAGCAAGACACCAGAAGCCTTGAAGTGGATTAATGTGGTTATTAAGTTGTTGATGATTAACTTTTTGTTAGACATTAATGATTTCTGAACTGTTTTCAAAAATGAATAGACTTTAGATTATTCGGTTTGGCTCTCCATAAATGTGAATCTTCTAGTGTTGCGTCAACAGATAGTTTAACTCATCTTTTCTTGTTTTTTCCCTTTCATTCGGCACGGTACAAAACCCCAAATGTAGAATTTGTTGAAACTTTTCCCCCCCGCGATATTAATTTTATCTACTTCTTGCGATGTGATAGTTTGAGCCTTCGAGGCAGTTTGCAAAGTCTCATTTCGCTTGCGATGCAGTAAACCGAACCTTTGAAACAGATTGGGAATTTCTTTTTCCTTTTGCGATGTGATAATTAATTCTCAAGGCGAAATCGGTGTGATGAATTCTGTTCAAATTTCGATGGCAAAGCAGAAGAGCGTAAATCCTTACCATAGCCGAAGAGTTTAGAGTACATAGGTATGCATGAATTAATTAATTTATGTGAAACCAATATCCAGTGGTACTGGACGACACTATCTCCGCGATATTTTGGTTTTTGTTGTTATATCTGTAGTTAGTAGGTCGTTCTTCAAAGGATCGTGAATAGAGTCTTAAGACCCTTGTATTTCCACAACGGTAGATGGCTAGAGATCTTGTTTTCTTCGACTGTGAAGGAATCTTTTTTCTTTGCTCGAAAGGCCATAAATAAGTTTCCTAAAAATATTAAAGAAAGCAGGATCCAGTAGATGAACACGAACACCCATAAGCAAACTTTACTAGTAGCAAACCTGACCAAGACCAATGCTCATTAAGGACCTGTGTTATGCTTAAATTATAAAATGATAATTCCTGTGTTATGGCTTCACTGGGCAGCTTCACCCAGTGAATGGCTTCTTTAAGCGATAGTGGATGGAAATGACTGACTAGCTGGGTTGAACAACAAATTTAAAAATTACAATAATAATAATAATAATAATAATAATATCGATAAAGAATTGGAAAATGCAAGAGTTTTTTAAAACTTGCAGGTTTGTGCAACGCGATCGACTTACTTCCTTGGGTTGGTGGTCAACTATTTGGCTGGCACATTCCAGTTGTGATAGCTGATATAAAAACTTGATGAGGTACATATTTTTAAAATTTAGAAAAAGACTCTTACCTCCAAAGTCAAATATTCTAGAGACTAGTGCATCAGTTAGAAGGAAAATAAATAATGACCTGAAAAACTTCGAAGACCCGGTAGCTTTACAAACGTCGGGAAATAATGAAAAAGAAAGTATGATAATAAACAAAAATGATAATGCAATTAATCCTGTAAAACAAGCAGCTTTTGGCAAGTTTTGATGATCCAATTGAAAACTTGATGAAATTTTTATTTTGTTTCTTTTTAGAATGGTCTGACAACGGTTCTTCAGATGATTATGTACCAGATACCTCAGATGATACTTCTGACGACAGTGACTTGGACTATTCAAAGAAACTGAAATTCAGAAAAGGATTCCTATCAACAAAGTCAAGAAAGATAATTCATAATGACGTTGAAAACATCGAAGACCAGATAAACACGTTAGAAACGCTGGAAAATAAAGAAAAAGGAAGTAAGATAATAAATAATAAAGATATAAATAAAACACTGAATACTAAAAATAATAATGCATTGATCGAGAAAGTTCAGTAGAAGCTATTTCAGCTGCCTGGAAAAACATCTAGAAAACGACAAAAGAACTTAGACAACGGGAAAAGATACAAAGCAGTAAAGGCTAGACAAAAAGAAGAAAGTTATATTAACCAAAAAGGAAAGCTAATTCCGTCAAGAAATTGAACTGGGTTTCTTATGACAAAAAGAAAAATGCATTCTCAACTACAACGAAAATTTTGACAAAGAAGCAAAAACAACAATATTCAAAAACTTTTACCAGCTAGATCAAAACTCAAAAAATGCATCTTCATTCAACCTGTCCAACGTCATCGAAAAACATTAAAGAATCAAAATCATTCTCGTTGAAGTACACAGTTACATACAATCAAAAAGTTTTGAAAGTTTGTAACAATGAAACATTTTCACTCTACCAAATTACCTTCAAAAAAACTCAGCTCATTCAGAACAAACTTAAAAGTGGTTTATCGGCACCATCCCCTGATAAGCGAGGTGTTCACCAAAACAAGCCGCACAAAATTCCGGATGAAGTGTAAACTGTATTGTCACTCACATTGAAAGGTTCCTGAGGACCGATCTCATTATTCAAAGAATAGAAATTTAAACAGAAAGTACTTATCACCTTTTCTAAACTTAACAAAAATGTACAATTTATATATTGATTGGTGCAAGGAGCAAAACCTTCCAGAAAAGTACTTTATAAGAAAATGTAGTTATAACATTTTTTCAACTCGTTTCAATCTGTCCTTCGGGCAACCTAAAAGCGATACCTGCAGTATTTGTGATGCTAGTTTAGATGATATTGAGCATAAAGAGAACTACAAGTATACCTCTGAACAACCAAAAAGAGATAGAAATTTTGTTCAAACAAACGATAATACAGCTTATCTCATAATGGATTTACAAGAGACAATGCCTCTGCCAAAATTGTCTACGTTCAAAGAGTTCTATTTAAGGCAACTCTGGTTGTATACACACAGTATCAAACTCTGGGGATCAAGCATTTGTTTTACATGGATGGAAAACATTGCTACCAAAGGTAGCTTAGCTCAGAGATAGGTAACTGCCTTCATACGTTCATTCAGCTATTTAATGCTGCTAGGCAAAACCGCATTAAACATCTCATCATACAGTGTGTTCACATTTCAATGTTCACTATTGGGATCTCGGCAATTGTAAGAGATACGAAGTCTGTTAAATTAGAAAAAGATTTGGCTATTTTGGAGATCAGTTTACTTATGCTTTTGTTCTTTCACAAAAGTTTACGGCTTACTAGATATTTGCTAAAAACGAAATTATCTTTTTTTAAATAAAAAGCATTTCCCACTTAGTCTGCCATGGCTTTAAACATATGAAAATTATTGATTTTTGTCAGATAAATTACATTTGTTATGTAAAAAATTGCTAAAACAAAAAAAAAACGCTTTCAAGATACTTTTCTGAGCATTCACAGATAGCATCAAATAAGCAGCTAATGCCCCATAAAAGCGTATTTATTTGGTTTAAGCGATTTTTACATAACAAATGAATTTCTTTGATAAAACTCCACGACTTTGTGTGTTAGATGTCATGGCACACTGTGATGAAAAATGATTTTCACTTCATAACTCGGTAAAACAAAAGAATAGCTAACACATGGGCTGAAAAGTCCCAGGCCTAACAAAGAAAACACGGTTTTTTTTGTTCAAAATTAGCTTTATTCATCAACGTAATTTCCATCAAGAACAACGCAATCATTCCAGCGCCGCTCTAACATTTCAATACCACTTTTGTAGAACGATTTATCTTTTGCCTCAAAATAGGACTCAGTTTCAGCGATAACCTCTTCATTCGAGCGAAATTTCTTACCGGCAAGCATTTTTTTTAGGTCTGCGAAGAGCCAGTAGTCGCTGGGAGCCAAATCTGGCGAATACGGTGGATGTGGGAGCAATTCGAAGTTCAATTCATGTAGTTTTGCCATTGTTTTGATTGACTTGTGACACGGTGCGTTGTCTTGATGAAACAAAATTTTTTTCTTTGCCATATGCGGTCGTTTCTTTGCAATTTCGGCCTTCAAACGCTCCAATAACGCTATATAATATTCACTGTTGATGGTATTTCCCTTCTCAAGATAGTCGATGAATATTACACCACGCACATCCCAAAATACCGAGGCCATAACCTTTCCAGCCGATTGTTGTGCTTTCGGTCGCTTTGGACGAGGTTCACCAGTTGCTGTCCACTCAGATGACGATCGTTTTGATTCCGGAGTGAAGTGATGGATCCATGTTTCATCCATTGTCACATATCGACGCAGAAATTCCGGTTTGTTACGTTTAAACATGGCCAAACACTGCTCAGAAACATCAACACGTTCTTGTTTTTGGTGAACAGTGAGCAAACGCGGCACCCACTTTGAGCAGAGCTTTCTCATAGTCAAATGCTCATGCAATATAAAGCCAACACGTTCTTTTGATATCTTTACCATGTCAGCTAAGTCACGCAACTTCACTTTTCGATCATTCAAAACGATTTTGTGGATTGTTTTGATGTTTTCTGGTGTTACCGCCTCATTTGGACGTCCACTGCGTTCTGCATCATCGGTGTCTCTACGACCACGTTTGAAGTCAGCAAACCAACGTTTTATTGTTGTTTCTGATGGAGCGGAGTCCCCATAACACTTTTCAAGCCATTGCTTCGCTTGAACGGTATTTTTTCCCATCAAGAAGCAGTGTAAAATTAAAACACGAAATTGTTTTTGATCCATTGTTTTGAAAATAACAAAAGTAGCGTCACTCTTAGCACAATAACTCACAAAATAATGAATAGAATATCATGAAATTTTAACAGCTGTCTTTTGAAGGTTAGTACAAACTGAAAAAGCGGTGAATGCAATAGAACTAGCGCCATCTATTTGTTAGGCCTGGGACTTTTCAGCCCATGTGTTATGTCAAACCATGTATCACTAAAAAGCATTTAAGGCGTGCAGTTCAGTAATTTGGAAATCAAGTAGGCGTTCCATTAGAAGACATTTGGATTTACGTTTTACCGCCGAAGTAAAAGAACAGACAATTGCGAAAATAATTTCTTTGTGTTTCGGAGTAAATTCTCTAAAACACCCTCTTTGCTGTTCTTTTCTATCTTTGCTCGTTCCCGAGATATTTCACTTTTAAAAAAATAAGATAATTTCGTTTTTAGCAAATATCTAGTAAGCCGTGAACTTTTTTAAAAAAACAAAAGCTTAAGTAAACTGATCTTCAAAATAGCCAAATATTTTCTAATTTAACCGACTTCGTATCTCTTACAATTTCCGAGATCCCAATAGTGAGCATCGAAATGTGGACACACTGCATGGTCAGATTTCTGCAGCGAACAAAACAAGAATCTTAATCTCATCACACTTTATCAGTATTTATAAATCATAAATTCGGTGAAGTAGGCCATTCATATATATGGATCCGGATAGAGACTTTGGCCGTATTGAAAAAGTATTACGAAAGTATGAAAATATTTATAGCCCTGAAAGTCTGCTAGTGTCAAAAACTCCGTGGTATTTAACATGAAACATCATTTTAAGAATATTGACGAGATATCCGAAAAACTTCATTTGATTAAGAGGAAAAAACATATATTAATGAACCAGTGCCTTTTCGAGATGGTATCAAATGGGTCCGTGTTACTAAATATGGATCATATTCGTATAAAAATTACTTTAGATGAACACACCTTTTTTACAGGTAAATATCTTGAAATCTGGATGCCAAAAAGTTGCATTAGAGAATTACACTCTAGTTCATATTAAAGAAAAAAAAATATCCGATGAAAAGCTTTCCAATTTACAAGATCAAATAGTCCACGTTGACGAGGAGTTCTAATAATATTTTTATGAAAACATTATTTCCGAAAATAAAAACTGGAAAAACTACAAGGAAGTCTACAACAGGTACCTGTTCGATCTGCATACAACGACGTAATGTTTCTATAGGCCTTGATACAAGGTCCTTAAGCTTTTCTGTGCGTTAAGCCTGCACAAATCAGATATGAAAACTATCCGAATCTAAGAAATCGATTAAGTGTTATTTATTGTTATTTTCAATTACGATTGCCAAAAACATTATTAGACTGGTATTTGAAGGCAGTAGGCACTATAGTTATTTTTGGTTATTGCTTATCTCTTAACTGATCTGAAAATAAATACCAGCTATTTAAGGATCAAACAAAAATCAAAAGCTTTGCGAAAATAAATAATTATAAATTGCCAGCTATTGACCGCACCAATGCAGTTACAATAAAAATGAAAACTATCAAAGGATCTGACAAAGAAAATAAACATGTAAGCGTCATTGTACACATAAGCTATGCAGATTATAAGCAGATACTACGACGTGCTTCTGAATGGAAAGGTAATAATAAAATAAACAATGACTAGCACAATGTTTTGCATCTTGTACCGTAAGTAAGCATGCGGTTGTATGTATAACAAACATGAGTTTCCTTCCTGAATTAGTTTACTGACGTTCGAAAATAACTTTTTAGTGTCTGCTAATAAAACCTGTTACCATAAACCTATTTAATAATGAAAATCAGTATTCTAGCCGTTCAGTAATTACATTAATGGAAATACTTATTCTACTACTACATTTAACTTCTAGAAGTTTCATTTAGCTAATTGGCATAAAGAAAACTTTTTTGTGTACAAAACACGATAAAATATCTTTGTAGAAAAAAAGGCACGTTGGTCAATATTTAATTGAATGAAGCAATAAGAAAAGGTAAAAATGTAACCATGGGCATAACCAATGTTGTTAGCTGGAAGGGGGCTAACTTTCAACCAATGTCTTTGAGTAACCTCTGTAAGCAAGTTTTGGAAACAAATTTATTGAATTCTTAAAAAACACACAATAGAATGTAACTTGCAAAGGAGTGTTTTTCTCGAGGTTGTAACGTCGCTTCTGCATTCTATGCCGCAGCTTAAATAAGAAGCAAGAAATATTAGAAATAAGGAAAACAATACACTAGTTGCTATAAACAGTAATGTGCTGATCGATTCATTGCAAAATTCTAAAGAAGTAATGCAAATAGGAAAATACGGGACGATGAAAGTCTTGCAGACCTCATCTTACCAAGATTTACTGAAAATCTAGGCAGACATAATTTTTGGACATTCTTACTATTTGGACACTTTGAATTTGATATTGGTAATAATCAGTCAAAAATCTAAATTGGTTTATGCCATTTATTTAACTTCAAAACAATCCAATTTAAAAACTATCCTTGTTTTCTACTATCAAACGTCTCCAAATGTTGATCAAATTTTTATGTTTAACCTTGATACACAAAAAAATTCCTTCTGAAACATTGCTGGGGAAAAATAAGAATAGTTGGTTAAAGTGGATTATCTTGGAATAAACGAATATGGCATAAACAATTAAGATCTTTGAATAAGTATCAATAATAATTCTCAAAAAAGTATAAAGAACAAAAGAATTAAATAACTAGTGTAGAACGGAGTCACCAAATAGGATGGTGACGGATGTATATCGTATATTATTAATGCTACCAATGAAGAAGTTCGAATTACGTATGTTATATCACTGTTAAGAGTCGTGGTTAAGGTGATAATAGTAGTACCGTTGTTTATAATAATAAACACAAGTATAAAATAATTAACATTACTTATTAACAGGCTAACAAGTTGTTACAACTGTTGTGGAAGCGAAAAGAGCTGGTCAACTGATTTGAATTGATGTTTGGCTGAGATTCAAACACTAAGAGAAAGTCTGTAAAATGCTGACGAGCTTTTATATAAAATCTGTACCTGTGTGCACAACGAAGAGTAAGATTTGTAGTTCCCAGATGTTTACAAAGAAGTGGATAATAATCCTAAGGTTCTTTAAGGAAATATTGCGGTAGGTCGTTTAAGAGGAATTAGTCGACAAAAGCAAAATCCTTTTTTCTATAAAAATCTTAGCGCGCAAACATTCGAAAATATCTTCAAAAAATTAATAGGTAAAAGCAAGACCCTTTTTCGTAGAAGTCAATGTTCTTAGAATTTCTTAAGAGGCATTGGGCGATACACTAGAAACTTTAAATATAAGAAAGAACCAAGTAACCTGAAAGGTTCTTTGAGCAAATTTTCTGTAACATGAGCATCTAGCCCACTGTGCGACGAAAGTAAGAGTATCTAACCAATACCTAGTACCTTCAATACTTAGTATTTCTCAAACTTTGTTAACCACATTTACCTGTTTCTTGAATGCAATTTAGCAACGATTCTTTCCATATTATCTATCATCAAAAAGCTGTTGCAAACTAAGAAGTTTTTTCTAATTGTTTGTAGAATTCCAAAAGTTGATTTTTGAAGTTCTCAATATGTTTATCAAAAAGCTTCCTTTTTATCTAAAAAATACTTATCATTAAGACTATTTTAAAAACACTGAAAATCAATCAAAAAAATATGTAACCTTTGAATAAGAAAAAAACTCAGAAACCTTACAGAGGCTTTTAAAGACGTACAAAAGTATGGATACTTTTTGACTTTACTTTTACAATCACATACAAAAGATACAAAATCAGAGAAACTCAAATAAGAGCCGACTACTCTTTGAGAAATATACTGCAGTTGGAAACAGATGTGTTTGTGTGACAGAAGTCTTTGGTAGTAATTGCCAGGAATCCGACGCTTTAGTTAACTCCGTACACATTAGACTTTATTTCTAAACCTTACTGACAAAATAGCAATCGCAATCTCGTTTTCTTCATGTAGAATGGAATTTTCAGTCAACAAGAATATCAAAATCTACCAAAACTGTATTTACCCTACTTAGGCAGTTTGTATACAATTAGTTGAAGAAATACATTAAAGATTAAGCAAAGATACCAATTCCTATTGGAATATTAGGTGCACTCAACAATCTTGATAGTTGTACAAATTCAAAGCTAAATCAGTTAAAGCTTGATTGAATCTAAACAATGGCCGTAACACTGCTATTAACTGAAATTCATATTTGGTGAATAGATGTAGTTTCTCCGATGTATTACTAAAGAACGTTTTGCACCTTCTTTTTATCACTAGTAAATCTCTTCTAAGGCAGCAGCAATCGATATCAAAAAGGAAGTGAGTTGTGTTTACATTCAAGAGACCCAAACATGTAATCTCTGACGATTTAATTATTTCTAATTCCATACTTACCTTCAGATGTGTACAAAACATGCTTGAAGTGAGAGGTTTCCAAAAGATCGTTAATAGTAAAGACAATTTGAAATTAATTGGTTGACCTTAAAATCTGTATTTGAAAGTAAATGAAATATATTTAACTAAAACAGAAATTTGTGTAGACTTCAGCGTAATTTCTTCTAATTGTAAATAATTAATGGTTCTTGTGTATGTTGGATCTTGCTCAAGATAAGTACGAGTATATCAATTCATAGTGTAGTGTGTTTTTGCTGCTTAGATTCAAAACTTGCCTGTCGTGGAAAGTTGGGGTACACCTCGACTGTGATGGAGCTTCATACGTTATTGTTCCTACAAGAATTATCTACATATGTAGCACTAGAGGAATTATCTTTATGTTCTCTTTTTCAGTTAACAGGTATAATTCAACAGCAGAGATTTGTACTTCTGCAAGGATCCAATCTTTTATTCTGTTTCACTCTTTACTCAATTGATTTAACTAAGCAATGTGTGGTGGTTGAACAATTTGTATATACATATTTATTGGGTTAAGAAATAATACTTTTTCTAAGTACATAAGTATGTATCATTGCCGTCTACCCAATCCCTCTCTCCAAGTACTTCTATCTTAATACATGGCTCCACTAAGTTGTCTTTTTTCCATTGCTTTTCTAATACCTTCGTTCCAAGAACGTCTCGGTCTTCACCTTTTTTTTCTTCCCGGGGGTACCCACGTAAATATCCTTTTCGGCCATCGGTCTTCCAGCATTCTCATAAGATGTCCAAACCATCGTAGACTGCCAAGTTCAATGCGATCCAATGTAGTTTCTTCTGCCTTCACGTGTATTTTGATGTGCTGTAATCTAGATACTCCCGCACTACGTCTCAGGTAATTCACTTCTACGGTATTCAAACGTTGGTTAGCGTCTACATTGGTTGTCCAGATCTCGTTTTTATATCGTACAACCGATTCAACCATAGCTTTGTCTACTCGTTTTTCGTTTTCTCTGTAGATGTTATTATCCCACCATAGGGAGTTGAGGCATCCTACTATCTTGTTGCCTTCCTAAATCCGGTGTTTGTTTTCTCTTTGTCCAAGCCCATTTTTGTCGACTATAGCGCTTGAATATTTAAATTCTTCCACTTGATTGATTCTAGTGCCGTCGTCTATCAGCACCTCAAACCTTGTCTCAATTTTGATCGTTAGGTATTCGGTTTCTATTTAAGCTAACCCGTAGGCCCTACTTATCGTATTCCACCTGTAGTTGTCTCAGCATGAATTCAAGATCAAAAGCGTTATGCGACAGTATAGTCTGGTCATCGGCAAAACTCAAAGTAAAAAGTTTGTGTTCGTTGATGGGAATCCTCCTTCGACAGCAACTTTTCTAGAGGGGACAGGCAGCATCTTTGTCTCAATCTCTTTGAGACATTAATTGGATTGGATAGCTTGATGCATGATGTGTTTCCCCTATAAAGTTCCTGGATTATTGACAACATATGTGGGTTGATGTTCAATTCCCTTAAAGCGATCTACAGCATTTGTTAGGGTATTGTGTCATACGCTTTTTCAAGGTCTATGAAAGTTATGTGTACTGCTTCTCCTGCGGCTGTTCTCTTCTCGGCTAACTGCTGTAAAATGAGAAGGTTATCTGTGCATAAGCGTTCCTCCATAATAACACTTTGTTTTTCCCCAATTTTGTTTCTCATATCTGTATACAGCTTGTTATTTAGTATTTTCCCAAACAAGCGTCCAATGCTGCAAGTAATACTAAGGCCTCTGTAGCAGCTTGAGTCTTTCCTATCTCCTTTTTTAAAAATCGGTACCAAATACGATTTTTTCCATTCCTGGAGTATTTTGATTAAGTTACAACAGTTGTTCTGTAAACCTAGAGATGACTTTTGTTCAATGGAAACATTTCCTGAACCTGGCGACCTACCGTTTTTTATTTTTACCAACTGTGCTTGTAGCTGTGATTCTGTAAATTTTATCTGGTTTCTCTCGGCATTTTCTTCATTGTTCTCTATTTGGCTTTCCTGGTATGTTCTTGTTTTGGTTAAAAGTGTCTTTCCAATTTCTCATCGTTATCATCAGGTTTATTTGTTTCATTTGTCTTCATCTGCTTAATTGGTTTTCTCACTTCTGGGAATCGTGCTCCCTCGATTAGACTTTCTATTCTTCTGCATTTTTGTTCCCAAAATAAATTTTTAGTTTCTTTGATTTCTATTTTCCTTTTTATAGATTTCTCGACTTTCAGCACGTCTGCACGTTAGACAGTCATTGTAACATTATTTTTTTTTATTAATTTTTCCATCTCTACTGTGAGGTATGGGGGCTTCTTATTTCTCTTGTCTCGGGGCAGTATGCCCACAGCTTGCATGGCTGCCTAGTGCAAAGTTGTGTTGATGTTTTCGTATTCCTTTTCAATGTCTTCATTTTGTGGTAGTCTATGTAGTTCTTGATTTAACTGATTTTCATATAGGTTCTGGATGCTACATTCTTGCAGTAAATGTAGGTTATATCTTTGTTCTTCCTTCATGTTACTCACCTCCTTGGCTGACTTGTTTTTTTTTAATTTTTGTTGAAATGGGCATACTAATTTGGCTTCCAGAGAACTTTTGATTCAGGGGTGGTCTCTCCCATGTATACCTGTGAATCATTTGTGTTCAAAGAAACTCTTAGGTTATGTAATTTGCAGTAATCTATTAGCGTTTCTCGCTAGTTATTTATCGCCTGTTTGCCAAACTTTCCAATTACTTTGTCTCCTGTAGGCTACCGTAAAATGATTGGAAATTTCTGTATGAAAAACAAAGCTCGTAATGTGACATGCAGGGAGTAACTAATATTCTGTAGAAAAATATCTGGACTGTTGGGGTTAGTTTCCAATTTCATTTAAACCTTCTGTCTTTTAGATAATGAGACTAATCAATTTTCAGTTGCTCCAAATATAAATATTTGTTGCCTCTTTTTCCAACATTTCGGATCTTTTCCTTTCACTCTTCTCTGATTATTTTTTTTCCAGATAGTCACTTAAGTCATTTTTTAGATTTAGTTCCTTTATGGACAGACGAGCAATTCATATGATCGAGATCAGGGCCTAATTCTCTTCTTCTTATTAGCTGTTTAAGGTCAGTAGATTCAAACGTAACTACATCTAGGCAAAAGAGAAACTTAAAAAATCCAATTTTACTAAATTTAAAAAATCCACTGAAGGAACGAATATGGCTAAAGTTATTTAGCGGACCATTAAAGACTATCATGTTGTCGACTTGGTAATCGGTTCCTAAGAAAAGAATGCTTGAAGTATATCAAGATATCAAATAAAACAAAAATTACGAAAATTATAGACATATCTTTAATGCAGTATTCGTTTGACATCCAAGCAGTAAACACGTGCTAGAGTGTACTCTTGTATTATTATAAACAGAAAACGTTATCATCAGTCGGGAGTGATAACAACGTCCGTGTTGGTCGTTTAGCTATCGCAAGGAAATAAATATGAGCATTAAATCCTAATAAATGGATTTCTACAATCACACACATACACAGGCTACGCCAAATGAAGTAGTATTGATGCAAAGAAACAACGAATTGTTTCAAGAAAATTATGCAAGATCGCAAAATGAACAGGCATTGTACAACGAATGGAAAAAAGTTGAACAAGAAAAAATTACTATCTACAACAAATTTAAACTGTTAGAGAGTGATTTAATAAATTTGCAAAGAAAATATTCGCAATTAGAAAAAATTGTGAATAAACCTAAAGAAGAAGAAAAAATACAATATGAGACAGACGAGGAAGAGCTAGCGAGAGAGACAGAGTGGATTAGAGTGAAAGGAAAGGGAACTAAGAAAAGAAGAATGGATACTTCATTAACCCCACCTACAAAACAAGCCACTAAAACTACACAAATTAAAGCTAAGAAAACTCAACAACCTTCGCCATACATAGTGTTAAAAATTTTGAAAAACTACATGAAGAAGTGAGCGAAATTATGATAGGATTTCAAATAAAAATAATTAATAACAGAAACATTAAAATAAATGTGCCTGATGGTGAATGCTATAGAGCACTGACAAAAATGCTAAGTGAAAATGGCTATTCGTGGCACTCCTACGAAAATAAACAAAACCGGCCAATCAAAGTTGTAGTAAAATATTTACCCCATGACTGTAATAGAGAAAAAATAGCCAGAGAGGCTATAAAATAATAGATGTAATTAACAAATTAAAGTGGAAAACAAAGGAACCACTGGACATTTTTACGTTAGCCATGATGAAGATATTAACAAAATTTATGAAATTAAGGATATTCTGGGCATCGGAGTTCAAATAGAACCAATTAGGGTTTCAAAACTAATTCCGCAGTGTAAAAATTGCCAAGCGTATGGACATACCCAACGCTACTGTGCCAAAGAATCGCGATGTGTCAAATGCACTGGGAAACATCATACTAGGAACTCTACCAAACCAACAAACGAGAAGCCAAAATGTGTCCATTGTGGAGAGGCCCATCCAGCCAACTACCGTGGATGTAATATAGCAAAAGAACTTCAAAAAATAAAAACAAACAGGATGAAGAAAGTAGAAAAACCAAAACAACCTGTCCGAAATGAAATTAAAGAATATGCAACACAATTAAATTCTTACAAAAAACAAATCATGTACCATACAGTCAAATATTGAAAGAGCCAATACAGACAGATAAAGGAAAACAAAGCACCAAACAAACTACAGACATCGAACAAAACTTGCAGCTAATTCTAAGCAAATTAAATGAACAAGCAAGTTTAATGAAAAGCTTTGACGAAAGATTAATTAAGCTTGAATATGGCAGACAAGGAGCCATCCCTAAAAATAAAAATGGCTAATGATCTTCGAATTATGGCCTGGAATGCTAACGGACTGCTACAACATCAGCAAGAATTACAAGCAGTCCTCGACATAGAAAAAATTGACATCTGTCTCATAAGTGAAACACATTTCACAAAACAAGCACATATCAAATTTAAAGGTTATAAGGTCTACAACACCATACATCCAGAAAACACTGCTAAAGGGGGTAGTGCAATAATAATCAAAGGAAACATCCTACATTATGAAGAAATTGGAAACGAAACAGAAGAAATACAAGCTACTGCAGTCAATGTAAGAACGAAAAACTATCAAATAACAGTAGTGGCAGTTTACTGTCCACCAAAACATGCACTAAAACGAAACCAATATCTTGATTTTCTAAACAGACAAGGTAATAGATTTATTATTGGAGGGGATTTCAATGCTAAACATATATCTTGGGGATCAAGATTGACTACGACCAAAGGCAAAGAACTTTATGAAGCTATAAAAGAGTATAAATGCGAAGTGATGTCTACTGGAAAGCCAACATACTGGCCGACGGACTACAATAAAATACCAGATTTGATAGATTTATATATTGTAAAGAACATTCCTGCAAATTACATACAAATAAAAGAAGGTTGGGATATGAATTCAGATCATTCACCAATTATCTTAACATTAAGTCAAACTGTAATAGAGAAAGAAGCTTGCCCGATGTTAGTAAACAAGCACACTGACTGGAAAAGCTTTAAGATGAGTCTTGAAGAAAATATTAATCTTTCTGTACCATTAAAAAATGAGCAACAACTTGATGAAGACGTGGAGTTGTTTGTAAGAAATATACGGCAGGTAGCTTGGGAAAATACTCCTACACTTAGAAAAAGAACTGCAGGAAATAACTACCCAAAAGAAATTAGACAAATAATAACCGAAAAAAGAAAACAAAGACGAAGGTGGCAACAAACAAGATCACCCCAAGATAAAACAAAGTTAAATAATCTTAGTCAACAATTGAAAAGAGAAATAAAACTGCTAAAAAATGACACTATTAACACATATCTGAAAGAACTTACCAACGATGGTTGTACAGACTATTCTCTTTGGAAAGCAACAAAGAGATTAAAAAGACCGATTCTGCAAATCCCGCCACTAAGAATGGGAAATGGAAAGTGGGCACGGAGTAATCAACAAAAAGCAGAATTGTTTGGAAATCATCTAGAAAAAATCTTTCAAGACAGCGAAGAATTAGCAGAAGAATTAACAACAGAAAATTCAATACAAGAGAAAGAAAGTATACGACTCGCCTCTCCAAAAGAAATAATCAATGAAATTAAAAATAATATCAATCCAAAAAAATCTCCAGGGTTCGATTTAATAACTCAGAAATCTGCCTAAGAAAGCCATAGTAAAATTAACAAACTTAATAAATGCATCCTTCAGACTGCGATATGTGCCAAGTTTGTGGAAAATCGCGGAAGTGATTATGATACCAAAACCTGGCAAGTAACCACACGAAGTGACATCATACAGGCCTATTTCCTTATTACCAGTAATTTCAAAATTATTTGAAAAATTACTACTCAAAAGGTTGAAACCTGTTATTGAGAGACAAAAATTAATACCAACACATCAATTTGGAATCAGAAACAAGCATTCCACGATTGACCAAATCCACAGAATAACAAGTATTATTGAGAAGAGCCTCGAAGAAAAAAAAGTTTGTTCTACAGTCTTTTTGGATGTGGCCCAGACATTTGACAAAGTTTGGCACAAACTGCTAATACACAAGTTAAACTCATATTTTCCAGAACAGTACGTAGAAATATTACATTCATATATATTCGATAGATTCTTCAGAATAAAGCAGGAAGATGCCTATTCTGAACTGAAAGAAATTCAAGCGGGAGTGCCACAAGGAAGTGTCCTAGGTCCGGTTCTATACCTGCTATATACTTGTGACATTCCACAACCAGAAAATAACACAATAGCCACATTTGCGGATGACACTGCTATAATGGCAACTGGAAATAATAATGAAGAATCAACTGAAAAACTACAAACCGCTATTCAAGAAATACAGAAATGGACAAAAACATGGAAAATCAAGCTGAATGATAGTAAGTCAGTACATGTAGATTTTACAAACAAAAAAATAGAACCAATACCAGTAAACATTAATGGTCAACAAATACCCTACTCAAACCAAGCTAAGTATCTGGGCATGACCCTAGACGCAAAACTGCGATGGAAGCCTCATGTCAAAAAGAAAAAAGAAGAGCTAAACCTAAAATACAGAAAAATGTACTGGCTGATTGGTAGGAATTCCACTCTGTCTCTGCATAATAAAATTTTGTTATACAAACAAATACTTAGACCAGTTTGGACTTACGGAATTCAGCTCTGGGGCTGTACCAAACAAAGTAATAAAACAATTATACAACGAGTCCAAAATAAAGTATTGAGAAGTATGGTAAATGCACCTTGGTACTCTAGAAACAGCGACCTCCATCAAAACCTGGAAATGGAGACTGTGGATGAAATTATCACAAGATTTGCCAGACAACATAAAGAAAGACTTCATCAGCACGTGAATGTTGAAGCCAACCAGCTCCTTGACAACACGCAACTAGTGAGAAGGCTCAAAAGACTTAAACCTTTTGAGCTAATTTGAATTAGTGTTAGAGTCAGTGAAAAGCAGAGAATGGTGCGGTAGTGTACACGTCAGGTGTAGTGTACTTAGTTAAAAGACAGCTGAACATTAAGGACACTGATGAGTATACCTTAATTTAAGTTTTTTCAAATAGTAAGCTAGGTTAGAATAAAATTGCTCATTGGCCATAATTGACCAGATTGTAATACTAAGACAATAATAAAAAAAAATCTTTAATGCTGTTGTATTTTATTTAAAACAAGCCTAAAGAATAACGTGCAAGGTGCAACTAAAAGAAAAGAAAAAAATATAAAATGATCATACTAAAACAGAGTTTATCTCTCATCTAACGTAAAATATTAATATTACTACAAGAAATGCAGAACATAAATCAGATTTTTATCTCAAAAAGTTTTTCTGTTCTTTTTATTTTAATCAAAACAATTGTCGCCTACCAAAAAAACAAACGCGAGAAATTTAGATACCAGCAGACTTTATTTTTGCCACAAAGATCTACGACGCTTCGTCTAACAATTTTTCATCTTGCCATCAAATAACTGCAAATGTCTTGTCAGGGATTTTGTGTTAGAATAAAAATGCCTTAAATTTCTCAAACTGTACGGCGCCCAGTTCGTGTACCTATTTATCTTTTTTATCTTATCTGTAAACGCGAACATTTAGTGGTTGTTTAAAGAATGGAAGTAAAGAGGGTCGTATATTTTCTTAACAAAAAACCAAGTAATTTAGACTAGCTATACATTTCCTTTTTAAAATCTTCTTTTACTTTATTTTCAACTTTTACGTTTACACGATCGTATAGCAGGTAACTGCGATCGCGAACTTTTCCACTTCGGTTGTTTCTTTTTTATTATGGTCAAACTGTACCCCAACCATTCATGCATACCATTACACTAATTAATGACATGAATTATAATCTATCAGTATCCCTTCCGTATTTATGTCAATAAAATCCGTATTTGTCCACGTTAAACCTGCTGGTTTTAAAGTGTAAATACTGGGCGGCAGTGATGTTTGTTAAACCGCGAGCAGATGGGTAAATACATTTCCTCCCCTCCGTGGGCTAACGTGTCCACCCTTGCTTCACCCCCATCGGACTGACCAACCCCGCTGAGGGACACGAGTCAATCTTGTCGACCTGCTATAAATTTTTGGTTGGATCGTCTGCCACGTTCGTCGGGTCTTTGTACCTCAATTTGCTCTTTTTGTTTTTTTCTAAATCGAGAATTTATTTACAAGGTTTAGATTGCCAAAGGTAGTTTTTTGTGGATGGTCACTTTTTTTTCGTGCAAATAGGCAAAAAACTACATACATATTTTAATTACATCTCTTTAATCTTCATAATATAACAAGATTAAATATTAAAATTGAAATGATTAATTTGCTATGATAACAAATAGGCTGAAAAGTTGATGTAGAATATTTCCCTAAATAAACTTTTTTAATATTTAAACAAAAAACAATGTTTGCAATGTAATAATTTATTATCATTTATAATGTAAAACACAAAAAACCTTGAATCGGGTAATAGAAGGTTGGGGACACCGAAATAATGGCTAGCCTTTTAAATGCAGTTAGGGAGAGGGTCGTAAATACATTAGCAATTAAAAGAAATAGGTCAAAAAGTAATACATAGTTTCCGAGAAAACTCGAGTTGAAATTTAGGTGTGGACTGAGTAAAAACTGTACCTAAAATTATGATATTTCGGACAGAATTTCTAAGCAGCAATAACCACTTTCTTATCAGGGCCGGCGCTACGGTATTTGCCGCCTATGGCAGCCTTTCTTTAGGCGTTTTTGTGTGGTAAACAGATGTCTTAGTTGTCTAATACCCTACTGTGCAGCGGGTCTCCGCGTCAACATTCTTTACGTGTAAACAAACATAGCAAACCACCCCTGACTATCCTACCAGGTGACCAATTTAAAATCAAAATACCTAAGCAAATTAATTATTTATGCTGCTAAGGGTAGTGCATCAAAATTTCCGGAAAACACTAAAAAGTTATTCTAAACACCGTGAACAACGTTGAAAGTTCTTGGAAAAACACCGGGAAACTATTCTAAACTTCCGTAGGCACTAAATACCACCATTAAGTATTAATTAATTTTTTGGTAGGTAAATTAATAAAGGTGTAATAGACAATCGATAAATTAGATCTGATGTGGGAATCGAACTCGCATCTTCTATAATCTATATTGATGCTTTTCCAACTAGGCAAGAGAAACCTTTCTCAAGCAAAAGTTAAGTCGCTATATGCTACTTATTAATTGAAAATTATGGATTCCGTCGTGCCATACGTAATGTAGATTTTCTAGATAGCATGTGGCACTACAATTATACAAATAGTACCTGCAGGATTTACAAAATTGTAAAGTTGTTAATCGAATTTATGGTCTTACATCTACTTCAAACACTTGAAGACACTACATAACCAATAGATTATTAGTTGGAAATTACGAATTACGCCATACCATTGGAGATGATTGTACAAAAAGTACGTTTAAAATTTACAAAATTTTAAAGTTGCTAATCAAATTTACAGACTTAAGTATAAATATGGGTTTTCATGTTTTAAATACTTAGGAATTTTGAAAAGAACGCTGAGAATTCAGGGGAAAATTCTGTAAATCTACTCAAAACACTCATGGACCGTCAGTAACTAACAGATTATCAGTTAGAAACGTAGAAAAATCTGATTCTACAAAACAATATGTCTAAAATGCACATCTGTATTGACTTACAGATGTAGGTATTCATGCTCGAGGAAGAACACTGACACTTTTTGCAAAAACACTGAAAATCTACTCTAAACACTCGTAGACACTAAAGAATCAGCAGATCATTAGTTAAAGGTTACGAATAACGTCATGCAATTCAAGACGTAGAAGAATCTCTAGATCACGGCCACCGCTAGCATATTTGGTGCCCACCTATCGTAGAATTCCTAAAAGTGTATTTAATGTCAGTTTCATTTCAGTTGTTTTATTCTCTACTGTACAGCGTCATCGTGGTCAAAGCCAGTTGATGTGAGATAAAGTACCAACACCAAACAAAAGACGATGGTAAATTGAGCTCAATAACGATTTTGTCCCCGGACACATCAACTGGCTATGATAAGTTGCCTCATTCGCAGGTTCTTACCCCGTCCTTGCTTCTTAAATTCAGCTATTACTGGATGCAGGTAGGTCTGCATAACAATTGGTTATTTTAGTTAGAAGTGGAGTTTAAATTTATCACCATTCGTGAAACCAATTCAGCGTATTTACCATAGCCTGAAGCGTTTGAATCATTTCACACAAATGAAATTTGTAAACATTTTTTTTAAGATAGTAGTACTCAAATCTTTCGCATTCTATGTTCTTTATAACCTCATGTCTTATTACTTAAAAAATAGCCATTCTTTCGGACTTATCCTATAAAAGTATTTTAATTTGAGGAATTCTGCATTTATAAATGTATGAATCTTAGAATCAAGAGAATCATCATTTAATGGATCTGTGACATATGGACGCGGCCGTATAATAATTTCATTATTCAATAAAAAGAGACTTTTTAGTGTTAAAAGAAGAGACTTATCTTGCACTCTAAAAAAATTTGTTTGCAGCACTGCACTGTAGATAGCTTTGTGTTCCACCACTGATAGGTCCAGGACACTTTGGTGCAAGCTCGTGCAGTTAGAAACTTGGCCCTAGCAATAGAGAGCCGAACTCAACAAACACATCAAAAAAGAAATTTGTTTTGAGTTTTAATTTTGTCTACCAGGAATCTCGTCCAAAAACTCATTTGGGCAGTCAATGTGACGGACATAAGTTATTATGCACACGTTATCCGAATTTTATGATTCAGTCGTCTTTGAACTCCAATACCGTACTGATAGAGAATATAATTACCTCCAGATGCGAACTTGCAGTTTATTTGTGTGCAAACATGGGAAGATGGGATAATAAAGTTGTCTTGCGGACAAGAAATAAAATTGTCTGGTAAACGGCCAAAGAAAATTCGAGAATGGATACGTGTGCAAATCTTCGTGTCTGTCCATGTACTTTAATGGAATGGAAAATCTTTTGGACAAAGTTCTGTGGCTTGCAACCGGCTTAAGACAAGTACAGTTTTGGCAACAAAGCTCTTTATAGAAAACCGTTGTGGTTGCTACAGATTTGCTTGGTTCCAGTTCGTGCAGTATTCGGCCGAAAGAAAGTAATGTGTTGAAAGATGCTCGGATTGCGTTTCTTCCATGTTTAACGAAATTATGCAAGGTAGTTGAAATTCCTCAGATATATATGCCTCTCAATGCAAAAAGTAATAAACAAAGATTGCAGTATTCTCGCTCAAACTCTATTACAAGACTTGAAAGACATCCTTGAAGACAATCCTAAAATGCCCTCATTGAACTTATCATACTAAAGCTTAACACCAAACCATTCCAGATCTCGAGTTCTGCACTTGCAAAAACAATCCAAGCATTCTTCTATTTCTGAGATTTTTCATGTTACTCCAGCCTGTTTGTTTTCGCATCTCTTGTCTCAGTACTAGGAATTAATCATTAGCTGTTACGCCATCAAGATATTATCGACCTATGAGATGCCCTAATTTACTTTCAAGTCATAGAATTAATAGAAAAAAAGCAGTAGACTAGTGAACTGACAGAGAGGAAAGACATGTGGATTGTGCGTGCTTAATCAACTATATTCTAGTTGCGGTTTCCTTGTAGTCAACAAGTCAGAAATGTTGAAACTAAGAACGGTTTCGCTGTTACTGACCCGTAGAAGAAACAACATTGAATGTGATGGTGAGATGTCAACATATACCTAGCTGCTGTTCCTAATGAAGTGGAGGAATCTTTAACTCTTCCCACCACTTGAAAGATTGAGAAACGGTAGCTTAAAAAAGAAATTTGACACAAATCAATCAAGAATCAATAATGTATCTGAAACAAATTATTTTACAGTTCCATAGGTCTTAGTAGTTAAGACACTTAAATCGTTCACGATAAAATTTATTTTTAAGTCTGATGAAGTTTAATTTCTGTCAACTTATTCCTGTGTTGAAATGAATTTATTTAATTTAAATTAGTAAACATTTAAACCAAATAAACACTGCAAACGCCGAGGTAATCATTACTCCAAACCTACTAATCTTCCTTAAGTATTAGATAAAGAACTGGCACAATAAGAGATATCGCATCTACAGTCGTTCTAGACTCAAGGCTATGGAATATCTGGTGATCGTTTAAAGCTTTTATTTGCCGATGTATTGTTGCAATGGCTTTTACCCACAAATATCAGATTTTATTTTTGCCAATTTGGCTGTGATTGCTTCGTTGAGGTATCTTTCGCTTTCTCTGCTATTATCTCGTAACTTAACCGTCTCACCAATCTAATTCTGGTTCCCGTTTCGAATGTTATATATCTGCCTTGCTAAAGTTTTATTACTTAATTATTATTTAAGTTCCTATCAATCTGACTACCTGATTGATTTCCTTTATCAACAGCAAGGTTTCTAATTTAACATCAATTCTAGTCATGTAGTACTTCTGTTTGCCACTTACTTGAGTTACTACTCAAATGTCTACTTCATACTGAAATTTGGTTTTTTTAATTGTTTGTGTAAAGCATTTCGAATATTGTTTGCTAGTTTTTGGTATTGGTTTTTGAAATTAAAAAAGTATTATATAGGGTGTCTCTGAAATAAAAGGAAATATTAATACAGCCGATTCCTGAGCTAAAAATAAGGCTCCTAGGTCTTTTCGAGGTACAGGGTGTCCAACTTTCATTTAAAGTTTCTTTCTCGCGTAAGATAGTGGAATAAAATTCTTCGCATAGCTTTTACTCTTGAACATAGATGAAAATCTATTCTAAAGCAACATATCAATGTAAGTTTTAATATTCCCTTCTACTCGAAGATGTGCATTTAATGAAAAAACATAAGAGGACCGTTTATCATTAAATTATCTGTAAATTTAAAAAATGAAGTAATTGTTTCTATAATTTTTTAAAAAGGTATGTCCGCACCATCCTACACGTTTGTCCATGATGGCTGTATCCACCACAAGATTCACACAATATTAGACACCAAAGAGTAAAAGCTGCTTGTGAAATTTCATTTTAATAATTCGCATTGTTCTCGAGATATTAGCTAACAAAGCAAGACATTTTAAACTAAACTGTGACATCCTGTACCTCGGAAATGATACACTTTTGAACCTAGAAGTCTGCTGCGTTTTATACCCTGTATGTTGTGATTAAATTGATAATAAACTGGTAATACCAAGATGGGGCAAAATTCAACGGCCAATCTATCTTGTTGTGTTTAATAGTAAAGGATCAAATGGTTCGGCTTAAATGTGAAAACTGAGATTAAGACAATAGTACTTTTCCCCCCAACCGTTTTAACTATGGGAAAAAGCAGAGTGACAGACTCAGAGAGTATTAAGGAATAATCTGCAATGTAGATGACTGTAGATGACTTCAAGAAGCAAAATAGTACAAAGCATACATTATGGGTGTACTTAGATTCCATTTTAATTGTTATAACCAAAGGTTGGAAAACCTGATAATACAATCTTGTTTTAAAAAGAAGATAAGACAATAACACATAATAATACATTTATTGCTTACATTATTTAGATTTTCAGAAAAGTTAAATATTTTCAGATATGTTTGTTTTACGATATTACCCTTAAAAACAAAAACACTTCTTGTGCAGACCCTGTATGTATATATGATTAAAAATTAAATCCAAATGCCTTTAAGCTGTTATCAAATTATTTTTATCCTAGGGTTTTTCTTGTCAACGGGTATTTCTAAATTCCTGCGACATTACTTTTCTAGGGACACCCTAATTCGCCCTGCCCTCACTTCTCTATATTCTATATGTAATCAAACGAACTAAAAGTCATAAACGTCTGCCGTTTAATAAGTAAATGCGCTTTACTGCGAAACTTGTCAAATGTCAGATCTCACGATGAAGCATCAAATCCCGTATTAATAAATGATGATGCACATCCAGTTTGGCCGTATCGCAGGCGACTTTAGATGAGGGAGAAAGTGATATTTCTAAGCCTATCGATTTGCACCAGACGCGCGAGCCCTAAATTACGATTCACTAAATCCTAATATTTTATTTATGGTTTAAATCTCTTTATTTAGAAATTTTCACAGTTTAAACTGTAAAATTGAATATTTCTAACCCCTTCTGTTCCGTCTCTTATCATCGATTAACCTTTCCGAAAACTAAAGGATACTATTTGTCAATTATGTGTCAAATTTCCTTTTGAACATATCAAAAATAATGTGACACATAAGGCAACAGACTGGAACTTCCATCTAAACTATAGAAGATTGTGAGGTTCAGGTGTGGGGAGACCTGGGGGCCGATACGTTATTGGATTAGCGTGTCAGCGGTGATGAAGTAGGCGTTGCGGCTCTTTCCGGAGTCCTCCGGGCCCTTCTTTAACCAGGGGCTCGCATCCTTATCCGTTTCCCCTCTTCATCTTGCTACCTACAAATGTTCTGTCTGCCCTTAAAATCTTGCAAAAAGATATCAGGAGAAAATCTTCCTTTTTAGATCACGCGATACAATTTTCGATTTTTGTACTTTTCTCTTATTCCCCCCGGAAGATGTTAATCGGAAATAAAATTCGTTTTTAGGTGAATTAAAATGGAAATTAATGTAATTCGACATACTTTATAAAATATTATTCTAGATAGCAACAAGGAAATGTCGTTTTAATTTTTTCCAGTTCGCAGATTCAAAAAAATACGAATTCGTGACTAATGCATAACAAAACTATCAAGATTAAATCAAATTAGGTTTTAGAATTTCAATAAAGAATGAGGAAATTTCTGTGTGGAGTATTTAAAAAACCATTATAAAAAAACGCAAGTAATGAATTCAAGATAAATCTAAATCTCTTATTAAACAATTTTTAAAATCCTAACAAAACATAACAAAACATTAATTAAATTAAATTTATACTCACTCAATTAAACAAGAAAGTAATGGTCTACGTAGATGTATTTGAATATCTTACTGAAAATGACACTCGTTGCTGCTTACCTGGAATAAAAGAAAATAGTTCGAATTAAAACTTAACAGTCTATACATAATTATTAGTTTCAATAATAATATTAAAGACAATTAGGAATAAAGTGAACCATGATAAACCTAAAAAGCAAATACAGGCCTTGTAAAGAACCTTGAGGAAAGAAAAAAAATTTAAAATTCGTGTTCTGCTTATTCACAAGGAGTGTTGCTTTAGAAAATTTAAAAGCATCACCAGTTGTAATAACTTTAATGCATTGTAGAATGTACATAGATGTACAACATCGGGAAATAAATGCGGGACGCCACACAAATTTTACAAATATCCCTTGTAAATCTATCTCCAGTTCAAGTAAAACTAGACTGTACATTTTTTATGGGTCGGTTTAAGAGTCTTTTAAACCCTATAGGGTGTCCCGAATTTATTTGCCGAGACTTAAATAAAACTTTAACTCTTTCTATAATCAGGGGAGTGGTTGTGACCAAAAAGACCATCAACATAGTGACGATCTGTATAAAAACATCAAGCTGATTATTCATATGGTTTGAACAAATATCCGACAAACATTTTAGTGTTATGTCGTCAATTGTGCACATCTTTAATGTGTTAGTCGTTGTTTGTTCCCATACCTTCAACCTGATACATCTCTGAGATTTATATGCAGCGAATGTAGTAGCGTATGAAAATTTTACTTAGTTGTCTATCAACTAGAAATGCTTTTGGCAATGGTCAGAAGTTGTGTTGACAGTTCATGTGATGTCTGTCAAGATGATTCATGTGCGTTTCAACTTATGATTTATTTAATATCTTCCTTTACAAAACAGATTAAATAGCCTGATTTACAGGCGTTCAAAGGTACACACACACAAGCAGATAGATGATCTCAAAGTCAGTTTATCTTTCATGCAGAACCCCTAAAAAGCCGACCTAAAGAACAAATTTCATAGGAAAGATAGTTATATGGCGTCTATTTTTGATGGTGGAGAACTGATCCTAGAAATACATGGTCTTCTTTCAAAAAAGACCACGTACTCTCTACTTCACAACAAAATGTAATTTTCTTATAATTTCATCCAAATAATTAGAATGAATCTTAAGCTGTAGATTTTTAATTATAGTTCACAACAAATTTTTGAAAACTGTGTATTCTGTGTACTATAAAATTTTAAAATTATTGTGTTAGTTTATTTTTCAAATTCATTCATTTAAGACAGTGAATTTACCTCTACAAAGTACCTATCGAAGTTGACACCCTCTAAATTCAATGAAACCGTGTGGTGTCATATATTAGGTAGTCCCATTCAAACAGGACCACACATTTATTTAAATATTTTAAAAACTACAAATGATAAACTCATGATTAGATTTATGTACTATATTGTCCACCGTTGTCGATCACCTTTTGCCATTTCTCAGGCATCGTGGAAACACCTTGATATAGGCCACGCCCCAAACCATCTTGCAAAACCTCATTAATCCTATTTTTGAGGACATCAAAGTTGGCATATCGAGTACCACTTAGACCAATCTTCAGATTGCCAAAACAGTTGAAATCACCTGGCTGTAAGTCTGGCGAATATGGTGGCTGGAACCATGTTTCGATATGGTTTTGATCAAGCCACTCACGCACCACATTGGCAATGTGTGGACGCGCATTGTCATGTGCGAGAACGGGCTTCTTGACGTTGCGTGCCGTCATCCAATTTGGAATATTTCAAACCAGAAAGTCTCTGTACACGTCGCCGGTCACAGTCTGTCCTTGCTATAGCGCCCTCTACTGTCTTTGTAATATGCGAGCAAACGCGGTCCAACGCGGTCCTGTTTGAATAGGACTACCTAATACATATGTATACACTTGAAAACTATAGGTCGATAGCTATACTATCTGCTCCTGCAGAAGTCTTTAAACAAATAATTGTTTCGAGATTTTCATTATACATGCTAAACCTATTCTGGGTCATGGTCTCGCTTCTAGAAAATCTACAGTTACAAACTTATCACGATTCTCCAAACATATTCTTCAAGCTTTTGATAAAGAGAAACAAGTAAATGTAATCCGTACAGATTTTTACCAAGCATTTGATACTGTAGATCATAATGTACTTTTAAAGAAATATTAATGATAATGACCTAGTACTAGATACTAGAGCTGATACAACTGAAGTTTTGCAAACAAACTATTTTTTAATCTTGAAAAATGCAATGTAATGAATATTGCAGATTTAGGCGTAACATTCACAAGTTTAGGTTTCAATAATTATATAAACAATATCTTTTCTAAAGCATTAAAAACCTTGGGATTTATTGTCAGAAATACATCTAACTTTAATAACCCATCAATAATTTAATTTCAATAAAGAAGTTTCTAGGTCATTGCAACACATTAAAAATCCATTCATTATCACTGTGTCATATTTTACAAATGAAAGAATACGCTAGCAAGCAATGTTGCAAATTCTGGTTAGTGCAATATAAAGAAGTGTATTAATTTACTTCATAAACATACTATTACAGTAAATGCAGAATGCTTACATATGATCGAAGTTTCAGACGTAGTGGATGGCATTTCCATCCTGGTGGTTTACTCGAAGGATCATTAATAGTTCTCCAGACGTCTCCGGAAATATATTTAGTGGACGGCCTCTCCACGCTGGTCTGAGGCTCGAAGGATCATGAACAATCTACCAGACGTAGTCCGTAGATTGTATCTAGTATGCCAGGAACACAGTCTCATGTCTCTTTTAAGCTAATGGTAAGACATAATAGCAATGATACATAGGTAGATTGAGTAAAACCAATTGAATGATAATACTGATTTATTAATTCCTGAATTTTCTTTACGGACACAATTAATATGCTGACATAATAACAAATTTACAAACTAATTAAATAAACAAAATAACAATTCTGCAAAATATGCAACTATAACATTATTACAAGTATATTATGCATTTACTATGTAAGCATTCTGTATTTACTATAATAGTATGTTTATGAAGTAAGTTGATACACTTTTTTATATTGGGCTAATCAGAATTTGCAACGTTGCTTGTTAGCGCATTCTTTCATTTGTGAAATGTGATAGAATAATAATGAATGCATTTCTAAAGTGTTGCAATGACCTAGAAACTTCTTTATTGAAATTAAATTATTGAAAAAAAATTCTGTTTAATTCCAAGATTAAACAGTCTTAATCAATCCCTATCAGACGTTTTTCGTCCTATATTGGAATATGCATCTATAATATGGTATCCAAAACAACTACATCAAATAGATAAAATAGAAAGAATATAGAAAAAGCTACTTATTAACTTGAAGAAGTATAATGTCTATCCAGATTATCAACACATGTGGTATATAAAACCAGCGCTACATACCTTAGAGCAATATCAAATAACTACTTTTTATAAAAATTCTCTTTAATGGAAAGGTGTCCCTTTATTGTAATCATTTGATAGAAAATGTTTTTCTTTTTTTCAGTAATTAACACTTTAAACCATTTGCATAAGTAAATTTTGATTAAAACGCAAAAAAGTGTTTAAAAGTTTATTTTAGCTGCATCTATTAGAGAATATGGTTGCAACAAAACGAGGTTCCTCCTCATTTTAGAATTAATGTCCGACGGTTTCTTGACAATATTGTCTTTCTCATTACTTTGAAAATTCAAATCCTAGATTTCTCAAATAAAGCTTATTCATTTTGGGGACTCCCAAGCAATGTGAGCACGCGTATAGTAGCAAGAACACATAAATTTCTATTCAAAGTCGTGGGGTGAAGCGGGTAATTTCCATTAAATAAAAAATTTTTCATCGAGAAAAGGTATCCTTGAAAACAACTCTTTTGCCTCAGGTTAATGAGTACGGCAGCAGTTACTGAGTCTTCTTATTTAGAACAGCTATTTTAAGTGAATAGGTTTGTTGCAATACACAGAAAGAATTAGCGTAACTTTGAAACGCGAATTGTTCCTTTTCCTTTGCTTCCTTTGCTTTCTCTGTTTAACCTACAAAAGGTTTCTCAAGTGCTGAAGTTTCTTGACCCTGGAAAAGTAAAACGACAAACTCGTTGTTTATCCCTTACTAAGGCAACAAACTGAAACAAAGTCATTAGCAAAAGATTTACAGTTAAGTTGGGGAACTGGAAGGGTCAAATATAAATATCTCTGTAATGACGGCATTTAAGAAAATCAGACTTGAAAGCAATAATCTTTGCAGTGATTTTCTCTACAACAAAAGCAGCCACAGAACCACAGGGAAAAGTCTAGCAGATTGACTGTTATTGTTATTCTCATACCACCCTAATCCAGCTGTAGATGTAACGATAACTTCGACACGACATGTTCCAGCAGCTGTAGATCTGTAGAATTGACGAGATGCTTGACTGCAATAGTGAAAGTTCCTTAACCTTTTGAATCAATGCCTTCAGGATCCTTTCAAGAGAGCCAAATCAGAATATCTATGGTTTCTGCGGAATTCTCTGTTGTAACTAGCACAAACTGAATTACTTTTTTAAGACCACGGAGTGATGTGTGCAAAGGATAAATAAGTATTTTTGTCATCTGTGAATCCACAAATTTCAATCGTCCAAACAAGTTGAGTATAAAACTGGGTAAATCTGTAGTGATTCTATCGAAGGGTAGATCTTTGGCTAAACCTGGCCTTGCAATTCGACGTTTCTTCAAAAGATTTGGCTGAGGTAGCTAACAACACCCTACAGGGTGTTTACGTATTCAATTGTTAGCGTTTCTTTGTTTTTCAGATACAATGTTTCCGTCTAGAAAAGACTAAAAAGACTTTTGACTTGGTTCAAAGCACTGTTTATATTTCTCCTTTTTGCTTCCGAAGACTGTTGATGTAGTGATGCTGCACTACTTTTAATTTCTAACAATGCTGGCAGTTCAACTCTAAGCTTTTCTTCTACATTTAGATCAACACGTTGGGCTTTGCTCTCCATTTCTGTTAGAATGAGTCTAGATCTATACATATCCCTCGAAATCTTGCTGGATCTGGATGTTGTGCTGTGTGACTTTAAGCTTGCTGGCCTTCTGTCTGGATAGATGTTGTTAAAGACCTATTTACATCTCGTAATGGCTGGAATTTTTGAAAAACTGTTTAAGTTTTTACGTGTCTGGGGAAGAAGTGATTTCAGACTTGTCGCTTGGAAGGTGGTAATTCTTGCAGTGGAACTAGACTAAAATGACAAGACAAGGACAGTTATTTTCTAATAACTTCATCGCCTGACAGTGATAATAATATAGTGTAATGATATACAGGGTGAGTTTTTTTCGATGTTTAGTATGGGGACGTCGGAAACTAGCGGAGATAGAAAGACGATTAAATGGAGAAAGAATTGCAGTTTTACGAGATAAATTTAATGAGCTTTTTGTTTTTTAGGAAAAATGCATGGCTAACTAGATATCTCGCAAAAATAGTTTTTTTGTTATTTTGTTTGGTACCCATAGCTCTGTTATTATTGACTTTAGAAAAAATTTGTAGAGGAAAAGGTTGTAGGTAATTATGTGCTTAATGATACAGTCTAACCGAAGTTTCTATTTAAGCTGTAATTTTTGAGTTATGACACAAGCTTGTGTTTTTTCTAATGAAAACCATAGTCGGCCATGATTTTATAAAAAAGGTCTTTTTTTAATGATTCTAACGATATATCACTTGACATAGTTATTTTTATAAATAAATTAATTATGGCCCTGTTTTTCTTTTCATTTTCGAACTGTTCGAGTAGTACGCATGGAAACAATTGATAGATGCGCGCATCCCGTCTAATAATAAAATTCATGTTAGTTATTAAAATTTTTATTTTAATTTCGAAATTATAAACATAATTATTTTAAATAAAAATAATTTCTGAGAAATCAGTAAACAGAATGACAAACGATAAATTAAGAAACAATAAAGGATATTAGAATATAAAGCAGTACCAAAACAACGTAATTAAAATAAGTAAAGTATTTAAGACTAAACATGTTCAAAAGGTCCAACATTATGATTAATGTACAAGTTACACCTTTTTAAAACAGAATTTGTTGCTTTTCTAACGGAACGTAACATCAATATTAGCAAAAACTTCTAGTACAGCTTCTCTAAGGTCATCTATTGTGTCGTACGACTTCTGATATACCCTATCTTTTGATTTTCATGACACAAAATGTAACACTCCGTCATATCACGCTTTTCTTGATTAGAGAAATTTAAACTGATAATTTACGAGACCAAAATCAACATTAATTAGAAACTAAATGATTTGCACCTGTCAATAGGTAATTGTCGTTTGCATCTGTTAATTGTTTCCATAGCATACTATGCTAACAGCATTTTTAGTTTTTAGTTACACCTATGAGTGAAGTACCTATTTTATCTAAATCTGCTTTGTTCACTTATCTTAAATACTTTACTTACTTCAATTACGTTGTTTTGGTACTACTTTATTTATATCCTAATTTCTTTTATTGTTTCTTAATTTATCATTTGTCATTCTCTGTTTATTAGTTTCTCAGAAATATTTTTATTTAAAATTGTAACTTCATCGGAATAAACATTTTACACCAAAATAATTATGTTTATAATTTCGAAATTAAAATAAAAATTTTAATAACCAACTTAAATTTTATTATTAAACGTGATGCACATGTATCAATTGTTTCCATAGCGTACTACTTGAATAGTTTGAAAATGAAAAGAAAAAAGGCTATAATTTGTTTATTTGTAGAATTAACTATGTCAAGTGGTATATCGTTAGAATTGTTGAAAAAAGGCCTTTTTTATAACGTCATGGCCGACTATGGTTTTCATTAGGAAAAACAAAAGCTTGTGTCATAACTCAAAAACTATAGCTTAAATAAAAAATTAGGTTAGACTGTATTATTCAGCACACAATTACCTACAACTTCTTCCTTTATACATTTGTTCTAAAGTCAATAATAACAGAGCTATAAACACAGAACAAAACAACAAAAAAACTATTTTTGCGAGATATCTAGTTAGCCATGCATTTTTTCTAAAAAACAAAAAACTCATTAAGTTAAGCTCGTAAAACTGCAATTCTTTCCCCATTTAATAGTCTCTCTATCTCCGCTGGTTTCCGAGATCCCCATACTAAACATCGGAAAAAACTCACCCTGTATATTCTTTCATGGGCAAGTCTCAGAATTTAATAATTTAAGCGTAATAGACTATCTTTTAAAATACAAAACTAACTTCTGACTGTTACAGTTGATCTAATTAAGCTGATCTAACTGTCTAGTTTTACCAAAATTAATGTGCCGTAGGTGTGCTATCATATACTGGGTACTAGTTGTATTCGACTGTTTATTAATTATAAGACAACACTTGAGCTTTACAACTTCAGGCAGTGGAATTTATCCCGAACAAGTCAAAAGTTATGAAAAGGCAATAACTTTCGATTTGTTTGGGAATCTGAGGTTGTAAATTCCAAATATTATTCCATAATCGTTCAATGGTCCGTAAAGAGTCAGTTTCATTTTAAAGTGAAATCCCTTATACCAATCTAAGAACTGAAACAAAACTATGGCTTCACAATTGTCCAGATCAAGAAGATAGCGCAGATTACGAGCATGCGCAGGAGCTAGGAACGAAAGTTATAACTGATAAAATTAATCCAAATCAGACAAAAAGTAAAGAGAAAACCCTAAAATGATAATGTTCGATTAGTAAAATCTGGAAGTGTAGGTATTTTCAAGACATTTCCATCGTCAGAAACTCAATGCCTGATATTTCGGATTTCTAGTTCAAGGAGGTTCAAAACCATTTGTAAATTAGACTTATTTCTAATTAGCCATATTAATAATAAACTGCAGGAAAAAGCCAGCAAAGTCATAATTGTAACAACTAATAAAATGTTCATGAGTTTATAATTTTGCTCACCAGGAACATCCTTCCCACCAACCACAATAAAGTTGCAAAATAATTTATCTTTTCAAACCATGTTTACCATATAAGATTAATGCGGTAGCAGGGGCATAAATCAATAATTTCGCTAACTCGATGGTGTAATCCCTACTTTTAGGACATTAATAAAGTAAAGAGACAAATTGTAATGGTTTAACTTAATGTATATTCAGGCGTTAACAATCAAAAACTATGAATAATGTAGTTACAGAGAAATTTTGTCGCTTCATACACACGTTGTAACAATATTCATCACAGTAAGCATGTTGTTTGGACGCGCGAGCTGTCGCGCAAAACCCGTGGATTTATGCCAACATTAATCATCGGCGCGGAACCGTCGACCAAAACGACCAACACCTTCCAACGTTATAACAAAATGTAGACACACTATACACATTTTCTGTATTCACATTCTCATGCATCTCATTATTGTTTGGCAATTTTGTTGCAGAACACTATTGTAGCATTTTTATAATTTACGATCGAGTTACGACCGTTGACAGATGACAGTGTGCGGATGGATATTCAATGTTAAATTATGCATGCAAGTTACATTTATGGCTTCCCCGAAATTTCATTTAGATTTGACCAGACAGACGGTTGTGATGTTTCTAAGTAATTTATTCTGTATTTTATTAGCCGCGACTTGAAAGATATTGATGCTATTTTTTGTTCTAAAAACAAAAAGAAAACGCCAATCAAAAAACGAATAAATAAATGATTCGGGGTAATTCTAACACCACACAAAAGCTAATGAATCCTAAAATAAATGGACTGTCTACAACTACACTAGCAATCAGTGATTGCAACGGTGCTAAACAATGGCCACTTCACCGCTTCCGTATAGACGATTCATGCTCGAGTCATACGGAACGTAAAGACCCTAGAGCATAGAAGAAACGGAAACAATAATGTAAGAATGAGAAGGAAATGTGAAGCTGTATGAGGGATAAAAGGAGAAGGAAACAAATTTTTGTAGCAGAATTTTCCTCCTATTATACTCGCTCGCGCACAATCAAATGTTATATACTGTATTGCCTTCAAGAGTGATAGGTATTAAGGATTATTTTTATTGTTGTTTATGTTTGGCGTGTTTGTGTTTTGATTTCCAGAATTCCACTGTTTTATTCAAGAAAAACATCGTAGTCCTAGAAAGTTAATTAACAAGAATTATTACTTGTTTTGAATTAAATTCTCTAAGTTAATTCTAGCACAACAAAATTATAAAATAAGGGCACAACATTTATACAAAGTTAAAAAGTTATGAATAAGAAAGCAAAAGCAAAACTTTGTCCTGGTTTTTAAATAAGTTAGAGGCAATTTAGGTTTTTACATGGAAAATCTCTCGGAAAATTCCCTGTCTGCGTGCATCGATTCGTAGGAGTTTGTAGCAGCATACGAAGACAATGTAACAAAACTTTTAGAATGAGAAAAGTAGCAACAGATGTACTTAGCCTCTGCAAGCAGACAGCAAAAACATCAGACGTTTATACGCCTGGGAGGGAAACTTCGGCAGTTTCATTTTACCGGAGCGCTGCCCCTTTCACCATCCAGTTAAACTTTAATTTAAGCCACTGGAAATTCAACAATACAGGAAAATTATTGCTCATTCCTACGGCTTACTATACCTGCGTTTCGTACGACTAATCGTTCGTAATTTTATTTGTAGCAGAAGATTAGTTTCGTCTGGCTTGGATTTTACAAAAAAATTATAAGCGTTAATTTACATGCTTAAGGAATTTGCAAGTAAATATTCGGTATAACCGAAAACTTATAAAATCAGGAAACTGTTTGATTACTTTAGGCAACTTTCAGTTTCTTATTATAAATTTATAATTTAACTTTGTAGCGTTCTGCATATCACACAATACCTTTAATATAATGTTTAAACTGCATTAAAACAATTAAGAATCAAGAATTCGAAAGTCTATGGTTCCTTTAATTTATTTTAATTTTAATTTCTTAAAAACAGTATAAAGGTTATTTCAAGTAAGCTCACACTCACAGAAACTCTAAATACGTCTTAAACCCACGCAGTTTCTCGTAGGATGACACCCTGTATATGGGCTCACCTAGATTGTTTACAGTAGACACTTTATTAATTAAAATGCTCAAAATATACTATTTGACGTTTTAGTTTCAGGAACACTTATTGCACAAGATTTTACCGGGGTGATAGACTTGATGCACCTTCACCTACCAAACAAATGATTAATAACAATCTGGAACTTGCTAGCCGCTCAGCTAAAATTGTATTAATCATTTACACAATAGTTTGTTTATTCACATCCTTGTAATGATCCAACGGATGGCTTACACCGTTTAAAAATAAGCACAAGAACACAAATAAAAGCCCTTACAGGTATAGGTCAATAAAGCACAGAAAGGAATTTTACTTTAACTTATTAACTCAATGATAAAAAAAAACAAAGAAACACTGAAATGTATATAAAAGACCAAGATGTTATTATTCCATCCAAATGGAAAAGAATCTAGGTAAATATGAGAAAATTAAATATTCATTCAAATAACAAAGGAACGTTATCAAGATAAATTTTATAATTGCATCAACAAATACTAATACAGTACTCGTAAATTTCCAAAGTGGATGTTTAAAGTTTAACTTTCTTTACTCATAAACAACCACAAGCCAAATAATTACTTTTAATTTACCATTTTTAAAAAAGAAAGAAACGTATAGTTAAAGCTTAATTCTACCTTCGAACGTTCGTTTTACAAAAACTAATTACTGTAACCTTCAAATTAGATCTCAGAGGGAGATTATTTCAGAAACGTTAAATTATTTATTAAATCTCAATGAAAGTTGATCACAAACAATAATATAATCGATACCTTACATTACATGCTAAATCCTAGGCTTTTCAAAATCTGGCAACACGGGTTCAGAAGGGTTCCTCGAAATGATAAATGATGGTAGCCAGATGGTTTTTGAGCGGTCAAAGTTTGCTCCCTCCCAGTCAAGTTCTCAACGCAAACGCCCGTAAGAACTTCCAACGTTATTCAAACCAGAACGTCTTTAACCCGTTTATGCCCAACGGGTCGTTAACGACCCACTCCCTTTACATTCGGTTTTAAAGATAACTTGGATGTTGATTGGGTTGCAGATGAGAAAAATGTACTTACTAAATGCTCAGTCTATACTGGTGTTTGTGAGACTAAGAAGCTGTCAAGTTTTCCTTTTAAATTAATCTTTTAAACAGTGTACAAATTTTATTATCAAGAATGGATACAAGAAAATACTGGTAAGTAATATATTTTTAGTCTGTTCTGTAATTTAAGTACGTATATATTTACTAGACACTTGTATTTTAGTCTCTCTACGGATCTCAACAAATTCTAACCTATATTTCTAGTTAAATTTTACGTTTGAATTCGCTTGGGTCGCTAACGACCCGTTGGTCACTAACGGTATCTTTTTTTTAAGGAGACAACCTCTGAGCACAGCAGACTTATTAGAATTGTTAGAAGAGAATGAAAATGTAGTTCCCGACTGCATATACATTACTCCACCTGGCAATCAAGGTTGGGAAAGTGATGAAGACTCTGGGGACGAAGACTGCAACGATCCGAACAGACTAAATTCTAGACAGTTGCAGGCTGACGCTGAGACTAATTTAGTGGACGATGTTGATGAAATAAATAAAGACGAAAATGAAGAAAACAAAGAAAATAAGGATAAGCAATAGGAGAGCAAAAAGATGAAAAATTCAAAGCTTATCAAGAAGCGACATTGGACAAAAGGAGACCTTCAAAAGAATCCTGGGAGTCAAACAAACGTAAAAAGGCTTCCTCCCATTATATTATCAAAAGCTAGTGAACCATTAGAGTTCTTAGAGTTATTTTTATCATCAGATGTTTTGGAAACTTTAGTTAAAAATACCGTTATGTATGCTGCTTCGAAGAATTACAAATTAGAAGTAGGAAACGAAAAAATGTTAGTTTTCATATCAATATTATATATAAGTGGATATGTCCCAGTTCCACGCCGTCGTATCTTTTGGGAAGGTCGTCCGGATACTAAAAATGGCTTAGTGTCAAATTCCATGCGGCGGAATCGGTTTGAAGACATTTTTAGGTATATTCATGCAACAGACAATAATAATCTGCACAAAAATGATTAAATGGCTAAATTACGTCCCTTGATAGAAAAAGTAAACGAACTTTTTGTTAGGTATACACCAGTCTCTGAGGATATGTCGGTAGATGAATCAATTATTCCATATTTTGGACGTAATGGATGCAAACAATTTATACGTGGGAAGCCCATTCGTTTCGGATACAAAGCCTGGGTCCTTGCTCAGCCATTCGGGTACTGTGTGAACTTTGACATCTATCAAGGGCGAACTGCTAACCGAGACAACAGTATTGGCCTAGGCGAATCAGTTGTGATGAAATTTGCAGATCTGCTGAAAAGTAAATTTCCCAATATCAACTTTTCATTATTTTTTGATAATTTTTTTTACCAGTGCGAATCGTATTACAAAACTAGAAAAAATAAATTTTAGCGGCACAGGCACTGTGCGAGATAATAGAATTGATAAATGTCCAATTGAAGATTCTGTGATTATGAAGAAAAAACCAAGAGGAACATTCGACTCTTTTGTTGATCGCGAAAACAATATTGTCTGTGTCAAGTGGAGGGATAACAGCGTTGTCACGGTACTTTCAAACAAGTATGGGATAGCACCCGTTCGAAAAGCGGCTAGGTACTCCGTAAAGGAGAAATCGAAAATTGAAATTCCCCAACTGAATGTTGTTAGTTGTTATAACCAGTCCATGAACAACAATATCTCCAATTATAGGATAGGTTTTCGTGGGAAAAAAATGGTATATACCTATTCTTTCTTGGACTTTCGATGTTTGTATGAACAATGCGTGGATTTTATCACGGC
>VTPC01001568.1:113593-129276 GCA_011009095.1 Ignelater luminosus
AATTGTTCTTTATGGATTTTAAATAGAATTTTAAAGGAAATCCTACAGAACAAAAATTTCTTACTTATTCAGCATATGCTTGTATGCATGTAAATAAATTATTCTGCAATACTGCAAATGCATGAAATTGCCCTTTTATGTAAAATAACATAATCGTAAAAATATGCTGCACACTGAGTAAGCTTTTGGATATTGGCCAAAGATTGTATAAAAGGCCACATTGTTTAGCTTTGATTCTTTTCAGATAGAATCCAATAATAGTACACGTTCAATCAGCAATGCAGGTCCCACTTGGATGCATTTGTTCCTTTCCATCATCTACTTTTTGTAGGTATTCGTCATGCTTTAGTTAAAATTGAATACGTTCTATTTTAACTTGGGTTTAAGCGAATCAATAAGGATATCGAAAAATAAGATTATCCAAGACGAAGGAAATTCTCGTAACCGCAATTTTCTTTCCAAAAACTCAACCCTTGAAATTGCCACCTTATGTTGCAAAACACATTCTATATTGTAAAAACTGACATTTCAATATTGTATCTGAAATGTTAACACGTGATGGTAAATGTGTTTCAGGGAATATTCATAACTAGAAGTATTTGAAACCCTAGACATAGTTTTTGCTCATCCCAAGGGTTAGAAGTAATAATAGTTTGGTAGAGTTGAAAGTGGACAACTGTCAGACCCTCGTCCAGGATTCTTAACTTCCATCAAAAGCACTTGCTCCTGATTAATTGTTCTACATTTGTCAACACTATCAACTAATGGGAGAATATAATGATAAATTATCTCCGAACTTGGTTTTGCAATAGTAGAAAATATATATAAATAATTTTGATGAATGTCCAATTTCAAGTCTTCCAAGAAATTAGGAGCTTTCCGCTGTTTGAGTATATAAGAAATAAATGAGATTAAGGAAAAAGAGTGGCGGAAACGAGGATTTATAGTTTTCAAACGTTTTAAGTACCGAAAACTTATTTAATTTGCGTCACATCGAGTTGACAGATTTTTAATAAAAGTAGACAGATGATGTAAGTAGGGTATAAAGTTTAATAAAAATACCAAGTACTTAGCCCTGTCCTGCATTACAACAGTAAGACTGACAGAAACAAGAGAATCTGTTCTAAGATTAAAATTAAAAAATCTATAAGATCGCTACTTCCTTTTATTAAGAATTAAACTGGAAGAATATTAAATTAATAAAATGTAATTATTGTGCCAGTGATTCCACATACAATCACCAAATAAATAAAATTACAGCATTAGAAATTAAATATAAATAATTCTTATATAGGCGACGCGACGCGATGTTTAGACGAAGATACGTAATTTATTCCCCTTGGAGAAGATGTCTAATTACTTTTTTGGCTACGTGTGATTACTAACTAATCTACTCTGACAATTATCAAGATTGAAATTTAGTGTATCGTTTTATGTATTTCAGTTTGAAAGCAAGACTTGAAATCCTTTTGATGTTACCCTTTGTTATTATATTAAAAGACACGCAGGTATTCGCAGAAAAAGCATCGACCCTTGTTCGACCATTTTACGACACTATACTGTACGTATACAGACAGCATTAGCACAGTTTGACGATACACACGTCCAAGACCCTCAGGATGTGATTTCAGCGTAATTTCTTAGATCAACCGAGTTTTGATCTGCTCGCTTTTAAATAGAATTATTAAGGGTTTTCAATTATTAAATTTGTTGTACTAACTATGAAACTCTCGTTCTAGAACGTTCGTATTACAATGCGTGATTTTCTTAGGAGAAAAGATTTTTGGAAATTGCACTATAAAACTTTCTATCAAAACCACAAACTAGAAAATTCCAAAATAATAGAAATCAGTTGAGAACGCACCATGATTTGTAAGACTACTACAAATCTCACTTAAATGAACGATCATTCTATCTTGTAGCGACCTTTGAAAACCTTAGAACTGCTTTGATTTCAACACAACTATTAACTCTTCAAATATTTTTATTTTTGTACCTACATTGACATTAGAGCAACTTGTTTAAAATTAGAATTAATAAAATCTTGCCTGTGTTCAAGCATGCTTCAAAACAGGCCTAGCCTTGAAATATTGTCCATAAATTCCTTAGTGACAGAGTTCCCCGACATCTACCAACGTTAAACTTCATCTTTAAATGGTAATATTCATCAATTTGATTTCATATATTGATCTTACACTCTAAGTCCTGAGATCAAGGTGTTACAAGGTGTTTTTGACATCTTCTAGTCACTTTAACTGATTTACATCTTTAGCTAGTTAACAAGCTAGTAGTGACCAATAAACTCAGAAACAAATAAAGGTCAAAAAAAGGCCTAGCCTGGTCTTAGAGAATAATAGCTTACAAAAAAAGATCTAAATTCATATCTTTGCTGTCCATCTTCGTTCTCTACTTCTCCCAGCACCAATTTCCTAATTACTTAAAATTTGTAAAATGGCCACAACTAAACATAACGCTTCAGGGCTTAAGAATTGTCCTAACAGTCGGGAGTCTACCGGAATCTCATCTCAAATCGTTAATATGTGTATACATCTCTTCTTTGCTTCCGTAAACCCACAGAAAAACATCCCAATACCAAACAGAAATATAAAGACATATCAGGTAAGCTTCAATAGCAAAACAATAAACGAACAGTTCTGGGGGAAAAACGTGGATTTCAAATGTACCCATGACCAAGAGTCCAAAAAGGTCAAGACACTAGTTCATTCAAAATGAAGAAAGTATTTACAATTTTTAGAAGAATCTGGATAGATAGAGCACATCCTGTACAATCCTATACAAAGATACTTATCCATTAGAAGAATTGAATCCAAAATCGGAGATAATGCATACTGAACTAGGAAATACGATAAAATAAAAGTCGATTTATTTGCGATTAAAATTAATTGCTAATCAAAAGCCCATGGTTTTTAAATTAATGCAAAATGACCCAAAAACCTGCTTCCGTTAGTCTCATTCATTTCACTCACAAGTATTTGCTCGAAAATATAGAGAACAAACCGGCTCGGTGAATAATATGTAGAGTCACGAAAGAACAGGTTTATACATAGAATACAGGAATCTCAAAGACTGTGTTTAGTGATTATTATACAGGGTGATCATTTTAAAACTTCCGACCTTGAATAATTCTTTAATTAGTAAAATTATCAAAATTCGCTTAAACGCTTCGAGTTTGTTTTGGAGGGGGACATTTAATAACCTACTCTAGTCAGTTGGGAAACTTTCATCCCCCCCCTTCAACCACCCCCTCTCCAAAATCTTAAATGGCACTACCCCATGTGTGATACATCATTTTAAAGGGTATAAGATTCTCAATCTTTTACATTAAAAAATCAGCTTAGCCGTTCGTGAATTAGAGCCAAAAACGTATTTATTTCAATCAATACGTTTATGTCTCTAGTTCACGAACGGTTGGGCTGATTTTAATTTTCTTTGATGTAAAAGGTTGAGAATTTTATACCCTTTAAAACGATATATCACACTTTTAATCTTCTACATCAAAGAAAATTAAAATCGGTCCAGCCGTTCGTAAACTAGAGACAGAAATGTATTGATTGAATTAAATACATTTTTGGCTCCAATTCACGAACGGCTGGGCCGATTTTGATTTTCTTTGATGTAAAAGATCGAGAATCTTATATCCTTCAAAAGGATATATTACACATGGGTAGTGCCATTTAAAATTTTGGGGAGGGGGTGGTTGGAGGAGAGAGTGAAAGTTTCCCAACTAACTAGAGTAGGTTATTAAATGTCCCCCTCCAAAACAAACTCAAAGCGTTTTAGCGATTTTTGATAATTTTACTAATTAAAAAGTTATTCAAGGTGGGAAGTTTTAAAATGATCACCTTGTATATAGATCAAGGATGGGCAAAAGAGCACAAAATGAGTGATCTCTACTACGTTACCCCTCTTCTGACCTTTCAGAATTCATTGTCTTACATAATTAATACATGATTTATGACGACTTTAAGTACTTATACGAACATTGCCATTTTACAAGTTTGTGGAAGAAGCCAGTATTCCCTGTTGATGCCCATCATTAACATCTACAAAAAGCTTTCGAAAAAAATACTGCTATAAACAACTGGAATCATAAACACGTAAACCGCTTTTTTACGTGTAGTATTGCACGGAGTGATTTCATCAAAGAAATTTCATACGTGACAGAAACTTGAACTTTGCAGAAAGAGATGATAACATTTTAAAAAGAATAATAATCTCCAGGTAGAGTGAGATATAAATAGAAAAGTAAAAAGCACAAACAATAGTCTGTTTAATATTAAAATTAATTTAATTAATTTAATAATTAAACCCAAATGTAAACAAGATCCCAAAAGGTACAGTTAAAAATAAATTTGTTCAAAATTAAAATTTCTTAGCAAGCTTGTCGTACAGCATCGTGTTGTGTTATCTTGAATAGGTGGTCCTTCTTATAATTAAATAGCGCTTTTCAATCAATAAATAGCAATCGGAAGTCATATTTCATTAATAAATTCCGTCTCTTTGTGTTTACTACAATAATATCTTTGTGAGCACACCTTGTATGTTGTACCTTATGCAGAGTGGCGCAAAATGAGCGTTATCGCATAAATTTGTTATATTTTTTAATTTCAATTTTCGTTTTGGTTTTTTCAGAATATTGTAGGGAAGACTTTGGAAATTTAACATGGAACGATACACTACAGAACAACGAACAAAAACCATGAAATTTTATTTTGGAAACCAAACAATTGTATTGATGCAGCGTGCGTATAGTCGATATTTTAATATGAAGGTTGCACCCACAGTACCAACAATAAATCGTCTGGTTGCACATTTTTGACAAAGAGAGTCAGTATGAAACCTTCATGGTACCTGAAGACCTCGTACGGCGCAAATGGATGACAATATTTAACTGTACTGGAGAGTGTACAGGATAGTCCAGAAACATCAACAAGGAGACGTTCGGCTCAACTCAGGCTATCGCAAAGGTCCCTTCAGAGGATTTTGGCTACATTGCACATGTTCCCATATAAAGTCCAGCTTGTGCAAGAATTGAAGCCGACAGACTATTCGCAAAGAATTCAATATGCCATTTCGTTGTGGCAAAAAGCAGATCAGAATCCCAATTTTATCTACAATTTGATAATGAACGATGAAGCCTATTTACAATTAATCAGCGAGAGTTATACTCACTTAGATGTACTGTTTGGTGCGGTGTATCGTCCGAAAGGATCATTGGCCCATACTTCTTTGAAAATGAAGCCGGTAATGCAGTCACCATTAATTTCGCTCAATATCGGACTATGTTGGAAAACTTCTTGAGGCCAGCTATGAAAAATCATTCATAAATGTGGTTCCAACAAGATGGAGCCACAGCGCATACAGCACGAAATGCAATGGCTCTGTTACGGGATATCTTTGACGAGCGTATTATTTCGCGCAATAGCAACTTTAATTGGCCTCACCGGATTTAACTGCTCCTGACTGTTTATTGAAAGAACAAGTCAATAAACCAGCAACTAACCTCCAACTGAAACCCAATATCCGGATTGAAATCCGTGGCATAACTCCTGAAATATCGAGAAAGGTCATGGAGAATGTGCTGAAAACAGCGCGAACGTGCGAAGCAGAAAATGGGACGTCATCTTTCATGTTTAGGTCAATTAAACTCCCCATTTGTGTACTGTATTTTTCAATATATGTATATAATTAGCTACAAAATAAAAAAAAAAGTTATAACGAATTAAAACCATAAAGCTTATTTTGCGTCACCCTTACTTGTAAAGTTTATGAGTGTCAAAAATATCCCTTCTATTTTAAAAGTCAAATTTAAAATATTACGCAAATATAAAATAGAATTGTTTAAAAGATGTCTCTTATTTCTAAAAGCCTAGACGCAGTAGATCTCAACAAACGTCAGACTGTCTGGACAAAGTAGTGTTCATGTTATTGTGAATTCATTTTTATTGCCTCTGATTTTTTAAAAACGATTTTAAGTATTAATGCCTCTGCTCTCTACTTTTTTTCTACTAAAATTGGATTTTTGGGTGTCAATTTCTGCTTACAGTGAGATGCTGATGTATTGTTCTGTCTTGCGAAATAATTCTTTATTGTTGTTAACCAATAAAGGTATGTGACTTTTCGGTCGTCCAATAAAACTTTAGAGATGGGTATCGTCCTTTAAATACTCTCTACTCTGTTAATTTCGGCAGTCTTTGAAGTTTTAAAACCGTCACTATGACTCGTTAGGTCATGAAGCTTTCCCGTATGTAGAATTTAAGTGTTTTCGTTACGGAAAAAATTTATTTACCGCTTATTTACAGCTTTCTTCCTGTGCTTACCGTATGGATCTGCGATTAACAGTAGATCTTCCACTCTAGTTGATACTGATTGAATTTAGTTGCAACATATTCCAACCAGTTGCATATTTTAATTCCTTTGATAATCATAAAACTATCGTCTACTGCTGATCAATTATTATTATTATTATTATTGATCAAATCCCGCTTAAGGAGGGATTATCTTGTCTTACCGTAACTGACACAGAAATCCACCTAAAGTTTCGAAGGTGCAAGTTATCCAGTTTCAATCGTAAATCATGTGCAAAACGTTGGTAAATATAATTTATTCTTTGAGAACATTTATCCAGGTGTTGTGGAGCTGGCGAAGTTATAAGTGAACTCTGGAGGAAACAATATTAGTTTGGTTGTTTGTTTGGTTATATCTTGCATTAAAGCAATGCACGAAAAGTGCCTAATGATCTTAACAGCATCAGCAGTTGAGTTTGAAATATTTGCGAGCGATTTGTAAGTAAATCCTTGGTATCGTACGTGTACGAGATTTATAAAGTGACAACGCCTACAAAAATGTTGTGACGCGTCTGGCTTATATAAGTTCAAGTCTTGTATATATATATCCGTTTGTTTCCTTTTCTTGAAGCCAAACTACATTGTTGTATTAGGTTAACATGATGTTCAACAGTTCCGTTTATTAAATTATAAAACAATTAAGTAAGTTTAGTTAAGTAGTAGTAAGTACTTGGAGCGTTGACGCCATTAGAAACGATAAAATCCTTGCCTAGACTTCTTAATGCTGAACATCTGCTTCTTCCTTTTTTTAATTATTTATTATTTATCATTCATATCGAATGTAACTACATAGTTGAACGATCAGTTCTTGTTTCATACAAATTTGCGTACAAGACGAATTGCAAGTTAAAAAGACCTGAGAAAATAAATAATATGGAGCTCGTTATCTCAGTTATGCTTTATTGTTTCAATACTGTCTACTTTTATTGTAAAGAATATAAATTTTGAATTTGTTTGATGAACTGATTTAAACATTTTTGGTTTTGTCGTGCAGTACGATTTTCAAAGTCAATGCTACCGATATTATTTTGTATAATCAATTACTTTAATGTTTTGTTTTCAATGTACTTGTTAATCTTTACTCTTGTGTTTGGATGTTTCTGTTTAAACCAGCTACAGATACCAAACAATTGCAAGCTTCTGCGAACCAGCAGAAACAGTTGTTCGTGGAGACTATTGATTGTAAAGTTCTGTAAGCATCTAACAGTAATAGAAATCTTAATTTATCGTGTCTCTCTCTCTCTCTCTCTCTCTTTCGTCTAGTATATTGAGCAAAAAAAATTGTCAGCGATCACATAAGTTTACGCAGGCGCATAGTAATTGGTTTATCACGAGGGCTTTACTTTATGAACAGTCATTTACCGTCGTTGGCGCCTTTGGATTTGATTCATTTCGCAATTTTGCCTTTTGAAAGTGAACTGACACCTAGCTTTATAGTCGAACCCACCCGTCTCCGACTTTCCAAGCTGGCCAATTGGCACATAATGACGGTAATATATCGCCATATGTGTCGCTAAATTCCGTTTTTTCTGTAACAATCGAAGATTTCCATAATCTGCATTTTAAATCAAGTACATCTTAAAAGCTCTGTCATCTACATGCTCTGTTCCACCTTTAAACTGTTTTAATACAATAGCAAGGTGCAAGAGAAATACCATGAATTGCAAACTTCTGATTTGATTGAATAGTTGCCTTTGTCATATTCCATTTAATGCCTTAGTTTGGATTTTTGGAATCTCTTTGGTTTCTCAAACTTGTATCCGATTTTTGTACCAATCAAGCTGCTGATTTTTTATTAGAACGTTTATCGAGTAATTTATCAAATAAAATTTATTTTAGCTAAGCTAGAGGTCGACTAAGGTCTGGATAAATGACCAGGTTAGATTTTATCCCTGCCTGATTGTAGTTACTAGATGTCTATGATCAAATGTACTAACACATGGATTCACATGTAGATATTATCAATCTTTACTTGCAGTTCTGTTGTTTCCCTATGTTTATTACATATAATTCTCACTAAATCCATAGCTTACGAAAAGGTTTCCGAGGATTCTGTTGACCCTATTTAGCTATGTTCATTCAAATTAATATAATTAATAACTGATACCTTCCAAACCTTACAATAATTATATGTAATATCAAAACATCAGATTAATATGGTAAACGTACAACCTTAAACTGTTTTTCCCCTAAGTATAAGGTAAATTAAATATTCTTATCGTATATGTTTTCGTTAAAAAAAAAAACTTTGATATTTAATGCTAGATGATTTCTCGTTCTGTGTCAAATTATTTACACTAATATCATATAAATTAGTCCTTGATATTTCAGAAAAGCAATTAACAAATTTGAGTTGTGTTTTTTTGGTGTACACACTAAGAATACTAAGATACAATTTGGAATAGGTTAGCATGTTTTATATAAAAAAGGTCGATATTAAAGGAAATTAGATATATGTAGATAGGAGTTCCAATTTACATTCAATTTTAAAAGAGTGCTTTAATGGATTCTTAAAAAAGCAGCTTACAATCAGAACGATATTTACTTTTTCCTCGGTTTTATTCATTTCCTTTTCGTAATTAAACAACTGAAATATTCATAATTACTGTGTTAATTTGTAACAACTTCCTTGAGGGTTGAAAAACATGCAAAACATAATTATAAAACAAAAATAATAATTAACAATCTTATGCGACATAATTTAATTTTCGTTTCACATTAAAATAAATTATAATAATTTTCACAGTTAAAGATAAAAATTAAATTCATCTATCGATTCGTGTCCTCCGTATACAGTAGGTACCTAAATCTTTTCCCTAAAGTATTTTAATTTGTTCAGCTTGTTTTTACTGAAAAGTGAAAGAATCAAGAAGACGTTGCCTAAAGCATCCATTCATAAATCTGTTAACAAAAAGAAGACGCGAGCTTCCACCCAAAAGAAATATAAATCAAAGAGATAATTTAAATTCTAATTAAAAATTATATTTGGAAGACGGAATATATTTCATAACGCGGGTGCTCTTTTTAAAAGCAGATTCACTGCCACAAGATTACCACAATTTCCATTCTTAATTATTCAGCATCATCTTACAAGATAACACTTTTACAAAGTAATTAATTAAGTTTTTTAACTTGACACCAACAACACGTAATCCTTAAAAACTTACTTCCTCAGACGTATCCCCTTAGATATAAGGAAAACGCTAAAAGAAAAAGTATGAGAGGTGGAATGGGGCTCGTAAATTTCTACATACATTTATTTATCGAGTTTAGTCGTAAAATTGTGCAGAAATTACGAATTTGCTCAAATAAAGAAATTTTTCTCGAGTGTTTACTTCTTGTTAAGATAGAATTAAGTTGTCACTTTTAGACTAAAACAAGGCTGATTACTTAAACTTAGAGAAAATGGAAATGCTTCTCGGAAAAGGACGAACCATTCAGGAGTTGCTGCGACAATTTAAAGATGACAGTTTAAATTCAGCCATTGTCGTTTTCCGACAGCTTCGAATATACTTAGAACACTTGGAATTCATGATACTTCAAACGCTTTATCAGAATAATGGTTTTCCTCTTAAAATGAAAATACTTTTTATCTTTCTTAACAATTTTTTCCCTTTCATCGTCCTCGCCGAGATCTTGTTACGTTAAAATAAAACGTTTTAATCTCAAACAAAAATCTAGAAAGCAAAAACTCGCTACTTTTACACATACACCCCATCACATATTGATCAGCTGTCGCATAATATATATGAAGGCTTATTTTTGTTTAATGTATGAAAAGCACTTTGGTAGTTACGTTCTGTTTTCGGAGCTTTCACATTTTTATAAGCGCCGCTGAAAATGTTTCAGGGGATATGAGAAGCTGTCGCCTGCAATAATGGTTTATAAATCACTTTTCCAATTCCGGACAGCCGCGGATTTTATTAAAGATTATTTTAACGTTTATTTAATTCTCTCAGATAATAAATCTTTATATTTTTAACTGATCGCATCGCTGTATTATACCGGAGAAAGGGTCGTCGCGCATTTAGGCCAATGAAAGGGGTCATTCTTTTTCATTCGTTCTTTTTTTATTGAATTTCCCCCAGTTATACAAACACTCAATTGTATAATTTTAATAACATTCATTTATTAAGCGTTTGGTGCTTTCAAATTCAGCAAAAAAAGTGGAAATTATTCTCTGAAGTATTGTTAAAATGTAGTACGCATTTTAGAATATTTAAATGTAATAAATGAAAATCCGAAATACATCTCTCTTCCCACCACATAACGCTTTGTTTCTGTTCGGGGGGACGTCTCTTTTCAGCTCATATTGTACTAGTGATTTTGAGCGAAGGAATATTTTACTATTTCATACCTGTATTTAACGGATTGCATTTAGGTAAATTCAATCTCAAGAACATCTTCCTTCATTTCTTTCCTGATATTGTCTAGCCTTGTTCGATTGTACATCTGGCTTTCAATTTTACGAACTGTACATCTCGTCGATTTATATAATTTTGAACACTTAGGTCTCACCATAGTAGAATAGCATTTAGAAGTCACATTTTATATAATAAAATAATAAATTCCATCCCGCATTGCTTATTACAATAGTATTGCTTTATAAGCACACCTCGTATATATAAACTATAAAGTTAGTTAGCATGAGGAAATATCGTTCCTTATAAAGAGTCTCTTTTAAAAATGGTCTGCAAATATAGAGTGTTGTAAAGTTTTATCTTGGGAATAAATTTGTTTTCTCTTTTTATTTCTAGGGACTCAGACATAAAAAATTTCAAAAGTATCAGACTGTCTAGACTAATCTAAATTTATTTTTATAGACATCATTGTTTTAATTTCGATATCTTTGTAACTGTAAATGTTTTCGACCTGTTAAGACGTAGACAGATTTATAACCTTTAGTGGGGTGAGAACATCCTGTTCTACGAGGTATGTGAGAAAAGTAATGAGACTGATTTTATACTAACCAAAGTTTTTATTTTTTTCAAACAACAATGTTATCCCCTTCAAAGTAGTTCCCTTGGGCAGCTATACACCGGTGGAGTCGTTGTTCCCACTCTTGGTAGCAGCGCTGGAAGTCTTCAACTGGTATGGCTTTTAACTGGTCGGTCACAGTCTTTTGAATGTTCTCCAGAGTTTCAAAATGACGTCCTTTTAGGACATGTTTCAATTTCGGGAAAAGGAAAAAGTCACAAGGACTCAAATCAGGTGAATAGGGGGGATGAGGAACAACAGTAATGCGTTTTGAGGTCAAAAATTCACTGATGGAAATTGCTGTGTGACACGGAGCATTGTCATGATGTCTGTCAAAATTTGATGCACGGTGAAAGTGTTTAAATTTAACTGTTCACTCATCATCCTTATCGTTAAACGACGGTCTGATCTCACAAGAGCCCTCACACGTTCAACGTTTTCGTAAGTTTTTGAAGTTGAAGGTCTCCCTGAGCGAGGTTCATCTTCAACGTGTTCTCGGCCGTCCAAAAATGATTTGTGCCAGCGAAAAGCTTGTGCTATTGATAAGCACTGTTCCCCATAGACCTGTTTCAACTTTTCAAAAGTCACACTCGCGGATTCACCAAGTTTAACACAAAACTTTATTGCACAACGTTTCTCTAAATTCCGATGCTCCATTTTTGTAACACACAACAAAAACACAACTTCACTGATGGTGCTGTCAAAAATAATGTGTTACCTGTACGGAGTTGTAACTCGGACTGAGGAAGTGGAAGCGATAAACGAACCGGTTTAGCACAGGCCGGTAGACACAAAGTTGCCAGATCTCCCGCAGTGTTGCCAGTCTCATTACTTTTCTCACACACCTCGTATTTTGTAAAATAATATTTTCTGTTGAATGTGTGAATATTTGTTTGCCAATAAAAATTCTTCGCGCTTGTGCAAATTAATGGTGGAATCTCGTCTCAATCTCGTTATTTTAATCAGAGTTTCTTCAGTTGTAAAGCAGACCCTATGACTCACTGAGTTCAGAAAGACTCTTCCATTTGGGTTCCGCTTTATCGGCGAAATGAGAGAAGATGTTTTCGATACAGAAGAGATTTCATCTATCGCAGCTTGTGCTATTCTCTTCAGTGCTTACCGTGAGAATCTTCTATTTGAGTAGACATTCTAGTGCAGTTATTATTGACTGACTTAGTCGGGATGTTACCGCTTCTTCTGTTTATTACAATCACATCACGAAACTTTAGATGGAATTTCTGAATATCTACCTACTAAATATCGCCTATAAGTCATACTTGAAGTTATTGTATTTATATTTGACTATTGTTTATTTAACTGAAGTAAAGCTAAAGATATTTTATTGATAATTCCGTACAAATAAACTTTAGAGGTAGACGAGCATCATTAGTTTGGACAACTCCTCAAGATTTGTAAATCTTTTAACAGTCCAGTATTTAAAACAATTGTGGGCGAACCGCATTAAATTATTTGTGGAGTATTAGCATTGTGTGAAGGAGTATAATGTCCTCACGGACTAGCTGTAACAACTGACTGCATCAGTTCAGAATTGTAATTTCGTTCGTTTGCTTAGGAGATCGAACGGACTAATTGCTGAGTAAGCTAAATTTAAGTAAAAGATATTTTTAACGTTTAAACAAATAGCCTTACCAAAATATAAAACAAGCAAGGTTTAGCTTTGAGAATTGTTGAATTAAGAATTTTGTTTAGGAGTTTGTATTAACGCTAAAGTATTAAAATAATAACAAAAGTGTATTGACACGATTAATCAGTGATGAAGGCGACAAGCTGTTTACACTAAAACGTCATGCTTTTGCATAATTACGAATGTTTATGTACTCGTCTCGAGTAAATGTTAAGTTTGAAAAATCGTTCTTAGTTTTATAATAGTAATAATAGTACTGAGACGATTAGTAGTTTAATTTAGAAAAACCTGATAAGTAAGACAGAACTGTCTACGCAAATTCTTTATTCGTTTATTTGTAAATAATATTTGGCATTGATCGGATGCAAGTGAGTCCGTCGAACGCTATACTAAATTAGTTCTTTTTTTATTTAATCAAGCTACATTTACTAAAAGAATCAGATCCTCTCGTTCACATCACGAATCAGTTCAAATGTCTATACGAATTTGCTTGTTTAGTTTGCAACGCGGTTATAATTGAGTACTGTATAGATTGTTTTGTGTTACATTCCTTAACCTATATTTTTGTGCTTGGATGTTTTTGTTTGAAGTACTTACAGACAGACTTATTTGTCATAAGGTATTTAATATTAACGCAAGCTTCAAAATACCGAGTGTACTTCTCTTAACGATACAAAAAAGCGTTAGCGAATTTCACAGACAGTTCTTATGTTCATTGACGCTCATTTCTCCTACTTTGTCATCTAAGGGTAAGTCATCAACGGAGTGTAATGTCAAACCTGTCTCGGACCTGCCGAGTTAACTAAGTGGCACGTCCAGTTGTATGTTGGCGGTAAATTACCACCTTTGTATCACTAATTTCCGTTCTCCCGTAACAATCAGCTAGTCTAATAATAATTATTACCTCATATCTACCATTTATAATTAATATGTAACTTACTGTTTTGCATCTGCATTAACTCAATTAGAACTGGCATCAAACAGCAACAGCGCACCAAAATGTACGTTACATTATAATGCTTTTCTATTTATCCACCTTTCTATGCCATTTTATTGATCCAAATATTTCAAGGTTTTAGATTCTGAATCCCAAATACTCGGAATTCAACTTTGTGTAGATTCCCAAATCAGCTTGATGCTTTGACTTGTGTATGGTATCATTGTTCACTTTTCCGTAATATTTTCGTCCGTTGGAAAATATCTTTGAACCTTCTTCAGTTGTTTAATGGCTCTTGTTTCTTGTTTCTCGACGTTTGGACTGTGCATGCGTGAGAACGACTTATTGTTACTTACACATGAAAACTTTGTGTATCAAAGTAGCTTTTACGCATGCACTTGCTTTTTATGGTAGTCTCCAGAACGAGTTTTTTATTACCTGAACACACTTTACCCACTGGATCTGTCAAGTGTTGCATTAATGTGACATTAACGACTGACATTCTCACCTAATTTAAGTAAGTGAACACGGGTAAATTGTTTATTAGTTGTAACGTAATTTTAAACACCTTCATCTCCAGCTTATATTTAGCTAACAAACAATTTCTATTTTTGCTTTGGATTAACTTTTAGCTGCCTCTTTTTGACTGTAACACTTTCGGACTTAGTTCCTCAGATCGAGTTAACTAAATGCAAATAATACAGCAAACTAAATTTTATAATAATAAACTTGGTGCTTTAGATCCAAAACTTTCAGTATTCACTTGAATCTGCCAAGAAACTTCTTTAAATCTAGTTTCTTGCCTCGTTAAGATCCTCATCATTCTATAAAACTAGGTCAAGATTCAGTTTGAGCTTTGAGAAATGAAAATTACTGTTTACTAAAAGAGAGTTGTAAATTTACAAAAAACGCTCTATGATTTATTGAGCATACCACAAGTTGATTGTTACAATAAATTGAGTGGAATTGTAAACCAATTTAAATTATTCGAGATTATAGTTTGATTTACGCATCAAAGAAATTAATTATGAATTTTGGAATTTCTAAGGAATTTCTAATCTAATCTTTCCCTTGAAAAAAGTAAAATTTCCTTCTTCTGCATGAAACTCTTTCCTTTATTATTTATATATCTAATATTGCAAAAAATAAAATTACAAAAGATCTCAAGGTCTTTGAATAGATTCATAAAGATAAATACAACATAATACCACCTTAATTGAAAAAGTCATATAACTGAGACTTGTACTGACATTTAAATTTGTTGTATTACTAAGCTTCCAATTTAAAAATCGCAGTTCAATTTTGTAATCCGCACATAATTATAAAATTTATCAAAACCGTAACAAGTTTAAAAAACACTAAGCCCATTTACAAAAATCCACAGCAATATATTTATACTGTCAAAATAAAACGCTTCCTTTTCTTCTGATTCCAAATCATAACCATTCTTTGTACTGAAAGATATACCGGTAAAACGTGTTTAAAATCTGTAAAGAAAGTTCTAACAAAAAGAAATGCAACCGGCTGTGCCCCACAGCAATCACATTAGTTTAAAATGATACCATTAATCAAGTCACAGCAATTTAAAACGCGTCTAGCATCCACCATCATTTACCACTTTCACTCGTCTCCCTATTAATTAATATTTTAAAATTACTAAACTTTCCGTTTGGGTTTATCAAAAACCAAACGTGTATCGGAGGGAATCGGTTTCCCCGTTACTTGGGGATCGTTCCCTTAATAGAAAAAATAATTA
>VTPC01001569.1:29861-41156 GCA_011009095.1 Ignelater luminosus
GAATACATGCAAAATCCCTAAAAACTGGGAAAAAAAGGAGACAACAGAAAATGTCGAAATCTCTTTCCTAAGTATACCTGATAAAATCTACAACAAAATTCTGGAATTCCGTTTGAGGTCACAAGTAGAACATCAGCTGCACGAAACACAGGCTGGATTCCGTCCAGCCAGAAGCACGCAAGACTTGATTTTTACATTTAGACAAATAAGTGGAAAAGTTACATAGTACGACAAGGAACTTCACGCTTGTTTTATTGACCTGGAAATGACATTTGATAGAGTGCCATTGCCCGAACTGTGGCTGTTTTTAAAAGAAAAGAATGTCAACCAACGCCTTATGAGTATGTACAAAAGTTGTAGAAACTGTGTTAAAACCGGAAACTGAGTTCTATACAAGGAGATATTATCAGCTCTATTTTGCTTATAATTCTATCCGGTGATATTCTAAGAAGCTGCAAACGCTTACGCAGATATTTCGTTGGAAACTGAAGATTAAAAGCAACGAATACAAATGTTCTGCTCTACGCTGACGATTTGGTCCTGTTGGCAGATTCAAGCAAAAATCTCCAGTTCAATCGTAATAGTGTGCTACGCTACCTAAACAGTAGGAACATGAAACTTAGTGCGCCCAAATCCAAGACCAAGATTGTGTCGAGGCGACAGGTCACTTATAGAATCATGGCCTGTGTTTAGGATTTGGAGCAAGCCTTCAAATACCTTGGAGTTAATGTAGCAGGTGATGGAAAAATAAACCACGAAATAAATTCCCAAACTGAAGCAGAAGAATGTTTGTTAACTCAAAATTACTGCGACAGCGTGAAGTATCGGAGAAAACGAAAATGTCTGTACAGGTCAACATTTGTTCCAATTTGAACTTATGGCCGTGAATCATGGGTACTTACATCTAAACACAACAGCAGGCTTAAGGCTCAAGAAATGAGGTTGCTACGACGAGTTGCAGACAGAACTAGAAGAGACAGGATCCGCAATCAAACTATTCGGGACTCTCTAAACGTGGATTCTGTGATTGATTTAGTTTACAGCTGCCAGCTAAGGTGGATCGGCCATCTTGTTCGTATGGAGGACCCTTGATTCCCGAAGGAGGCCATAGAGGCCAGGATTCAGGGTAGGCGTCCACGAGGGAGACGCAGAGTGACTTGGAAGGACAACATCAAGAGTTTCTTGCTAAAGCGTGACACAAACTAGTCAAACGCTCAAGTGGCTGCCCGTAACCGAACCCGGTGGCAGGCATTTTGTCACTGCCCTACAAATTATGGTAGAAGAGTCATCGGCTAAGTAAGTAAGTAATTAACTTAAGACTCTGGGGCGGCGCTATTGTAAATTAGAGGCAAGAATTAATACTATATCTTTTTACAGCACTAAATGTTCACACCAAATACCCTATTATCAAAAAGGGGCCTACAAAAGGTGTATTGAAGATGCACGCAAGTCAGGAGTGATAAGGGAATTCAAAATACAGCATAAAATAAATTCTGGAATATGTTAACATTCTTATAAATAAAAACCCAAAATAAAAATAGAAGTTTCTATTCTTCTAAAAGTATCTATCAAAAGGAAATGTTGCGATATATATTTGAAAAGCTTGAACAATAATCTTTTAAGGTAAGTTATGGCCTTCCATTACAAAAAATAAATTGAACGATATTTGTCAAAAACAGTAAAGCTTGATAAAAAACTAAGTATACCATGTTATTGGAAATTAGATTTCTATGTCTTTAAAATTTTTGGATAGCTCTTCCAATAAGCGAGGTGCGAAAAAAGCTGCTGTTTTTTTAACTAATATTGCGAAAGTAGGTCATGATATTCTAATTTTGTTTTTACATTTAATATAAAGTTAAAAAAAAATAACGAATGGTAACGAAAACCGTTTTTTCCTGCTCTCAACACCAGATAGATCATGATGACAACCAATTTGGCTCATATTACAGAATTTTCTGTTTGCTATTTTGTGCCAAGAATTTTGTTATAAATAACACCATTAGAATCTCGAAAATCTAATCCCAAAGCAGTAGAATTATTTTATCAAAGAGAAACTAGACAAACAGAAATTTATTCAATGAATTTAAACGATTGCGTTAGCAATATTAACCACTTGTTTCTTTCTGTTCCAAAAGTTAAAGGGGTAAGTACTTGTAATTAAGGCCTCAAAGATAAACATTGGTTTAAAGTTAGGTAATTAACATCCTCAACAATAACTCTATCCAGATAGGCAGCTCAAAACGCGTCATGATTATTAATGTTACAATCTCCTCGAGGGGAATTTTGACTAGTTTATAAAAATTAAACAGGCAGTTACTGTCAGTTTCTATTTTAAATAACTGTTAAAATAAAAAAGTGTAATTTAGTAATGTAAACTTAGTGTGTTAATTCAATTAAAATGAAATAATTTCTTATGCGATTGATTACATATAGATTATTCATGAAGGGCATGGCAGATTTTTAGATCTCAAGCCGAGTTTAGTTTAATTAGCGAAAAGTGTACTTTAGTATTCGTCATTGAGAATTTGTATCTCTTGGCAATAAAGAGGCAGAAAAAACGAGAATGTAAAGTGCAATTGGAACGATCCCCGGAGCCCGGATGCGCTGACCCGGACCCAACTGATGGACCTTCATTCGAGGCGATCGCTCATTCTGTCCTGTTTTCGTGATATATATATATAGCTCATGAGGTTGTTCTAGACCTCCATTTATGGTTTACTATACCACAAACTACAGTGTAAATATTAGACAGGGATATATGACTCGTGTAATTCCATAACTATTCATCTTATAAAAGGGTGCACAAATATAACAACAATTAATTTTGTCTTTTTTCTGCCTAATGATATTAATTTGCTACTGGGTATTTTTCCTTTTTCTTTAGATTTTTTTATAGTTTTTAATTTATTTCCAAGAAACGTGCGTCCTTTATAGCATCCTGCAGAACTAAATTAACTTGTTTCAAGTCGCGCATCTCTTTCATCATGAACTCATTAAAAGAGTTATCTTGTGCATACATTTTTGCGGATAAATAAATAGCTTTATAACTTTCTGAATGTCTTTTTAATAAATAACAACATTTAGTTATATTTCTTTGTTTGAAGTTTCTTTCAACTTTTCATTCCTTTGTCGTCTGATCGGTTCCATAAAGGTTTGTACAATTTCTTGTTGTTTTAATTCTGTTCGCTCTGTTAAACAACTTGAAAACAAAATCAAAATAAATATGAAATACTCAGTTAGTCCTTATTTCAAAGATATAATAGAAATTTTGTTGAAAAGATGTTGATATATACGAACTGCAGCACAATAACCGATTTTAATCCATGTTATATAACGTTTGTAGTATGCACATACATCTTTAATGATGAAAGTTGCAAATTTTTCAAAATAAAACTAAATCGAAAAATATCAAGAGAAGTTTATTGTTTGTTTCTATTTGAAATACGTAATTAAAATACATCTGTATAATGGGTATAACTGTATCTGATAAATAAAATTTGTTATTTCCTACAAATTTCATAATCAGTAGACATAATGGATTGTTGGGGATGTTTCCCACATATTTAAAGAGGATTTTTATGTTTACTTTTGTTTGTATATTTTACGCAATAATAAGATCATCTTAGATTTAATTTATATAAAATATAGTTTTAAAAATTCTGCCAAAATAAATTATTTTTTTTAGTTTACTAACTCCATCAAAGATGTTGGAACGTAGATTGTAAATATTAAAATAACATTTAAAAACCGGCCAATACAAATAAACATAAATAGTAAGTATTAAAATAATGAGCACCCTTGTTTCAAAAATTTTCATTAAAAAATTCTTCAACATTATAAAATGCATAATTTAACAGATATCTCTTTTTAAATTTTTTTAATGTTTAAATATTTTATTATATTTATTAAAAATCTGAAGACCTCCAGAAAATAATGATTTTTTTAAATAATTCACTATTTGGCTTTACAACATCTAAATATCTGAACAGTTTCTTATTTCATAACCATACACGTCTAGTCTTGTTGCAATTTGATTTAGATTACGAAAGACTAAAACACAGACGTCTCAAATAGAGAGTGTTTCACACCCAATTAGCCAAACTTCACAGGTGGATAGAGAGATAAAAACAGACGAAATTTCTATATTGCAATTTCCCCATATAGTCCAGTCACATTAAGGGTTTCACCTCGGAATGAGAGATAATAAGCTGTAAACTCGTATAAACCTTTATTTTGGCATTCTAAAAGTTGTCTCAAAAGTCTCATAAAATCTCGTGTCCGCGTCTTAAGATATCCAAGGTCAAAGTCACGAAAATCGGTTTTTTGCAAATATCTCGCTTCCTATGGTTTTAATGCTATTTGCATTTTTTTATATACTTAACCGTTTTTGAGATAGAGGGCGTAGCGCTTAGCTATTCACAGCATAATGCAAGATCAACCGTAAGTCCCGGTAAATAATACGCCGTATCGAGTCTACAAATCATTAAAAAATATATAATTATGAAAAATTTGCATTGTTTATTAATTAATACATTACATTTAATAATATTTTTTATTTATCGAATTTTTTGGTAAGTATTATTAAACAAATATATATTCGATAAATGAAAAATATTAATAAATATAATGTATTGTAGTAAGAAAGAAACACACACACTCACTAAGGCTAAGTAATTTTAATTAAAAAAAAAACAAAATATAGAAAAACTTAAACTTAAAAAAAAAGTAACTCAGAACACTAAATATACGTCTTATCGTCTTCGTCTTCGAAAGCACACTCTCCGTGTCGTTTGTTTTTTTTTACGGCTGTGGCCCAATTCTCACACTCGGCCTTGCTACCCTAGAGGACGTCCGTCCTCGTCCTCAGTTCCGAACTCTCCAGTGCATCTTCATTTTCAGACTCTTCGGTTGAAGTGTCTTCTTCCTCGGGACTACACCATCGCTTCAGTCTATCTGAAGAGTACACAGATTGGAAAGACCTTTAAGTGCGCTCTGCCCCCGGAATGTCTCGTAGTTCATAACGATCGTTGCCTAGGACCCTTCCTACCATATAAGGCCCTTTGAAACGTGGCAACAGCTTTCTTGAGGTTCCGGTCGCCGCTAATTCTCGTCGCGTCATTACTAGATCTCCCTCGTGATATTTAGTTGGTGGCTTTCTTTTCTGATCAAATATCACCTTGTCCTTTTGCTGCTGGTTTTGAATTTTATGGAGTGCTTCTTGCCTCATTTCGTCCAGATCCTCTGATAACTGCAAATCTTGAAGCGCCATCACCAAATTGTTCTGCAATGCGTCGCGTGGATGAAAACCAAATAAGAGTTGATGTGGCGTCCTTTTGGTCGTCTTATGTTCCATATCATTTAAGGCAAACTGGATGTTTCTCACGTGTTGATCCCAATCTTTACCATCTTCCTTATTATAAGTAGTCGTCAATGCGGTAAGTAACGTCTGGTTTTGTCTTTCCACTTGGCCATTCGCGCGAGGGGTGGCTGTAGCATTTTTAATATGATTAATGTTATTTTCCCATTCCATTTCATACAGTGAATATCGATCATTTAGGACCATTTGTAGTGAGTGCAAAAAGACATGATTACATTGTTGATAAGCACATCTAACACACGCATCAATATACTTCTTGACTCTCCTTGCCATTTTGGAAAACCAATAGTATCTTTTTATATGATTAAGCGTTTTTTCCACTCCAAAATGTCCACGTCCTCCGCGACTTGCTTGAATAATTCTCCACGTCACTGCTTTTTGTACTACCCATTTCAGACCACCTTCGGTTCTTCGACATATTCTATTATTTTCCAGTACATAGTTTGCGTGTACTTGTTTAGCATCATGACTCGTCGGCTTCTGTTTCAACACTTCAAATAGCATTTTCAACTTGGGATCTTGTAATTGTATGGTGAGTAACCAATCTTCTTCACTAATTCTCAGATTATACACATCTAAACTTGCCTCTTCTACCTCTCGACCTTCCTCCGTTGGGTTTCTTCTAAGAGCGTCTATATGTCTCATACTTTGCGCCGGTCGATGCTCCACTGCAAAATCATTCTCCTGTAATTTGAGCAGCCATCGTCCGATCCTAGGGGTAACATCTTTCTTTGTCATGATAGTTTTTAAAGAATTACAATCGGTTACTACGGTGAAACGTCGACCTAGTAGATATATTCGGAATCGTTCTGCCGTTTCTATGACCGCCAACGCTTTTAACTCATAACTATAATATTTAGATTCCAAGTCCGTCGTTTTTTAACTAAAATACCCTAGCGGTTTCCAGTTCTCTTCAGGAAGTCTCTGCAGTAATATACCTGCTAATCCCATCTTAGAGGCATCCGTATGAATCTGCAGCTCTGCGTGTGGGTCGTATAAAGCGAGTATTGGTCTCTCTGTCAATATCGCCTTTAATTTTTGAAAGGCTTGCTCTTGCTCTTCGTCCCATTGAAATTCTTCGTGCTTCTTTGTCAACTTCGTCAGCAGTGCAGCTATAAGAGAAAAACCTTGCACAAACCTCCGAAAGAACCCGCACAATCCCAGAAATTGTCTAATTTCGCGCACATCTTTCGGTGTAGGGAAATCTTTTACTGCCTGCGACTTTTGCATGCCTGGTCGTATACCATATTCTCCGATTTCGTAACCTAAATACTTGACTTTCGCAAACAGAAATTAACACTTTGACAACTTTAAGGTCAATCCTAGACTTCGTAACACCTGTAACACCTTTTTTAGTTTATAAAGTCCTTCGCTAATAGTTTTACTTGGTATTAGCATATCGTCCATGTACGCTACCACCACTCCCGTTCCTATTCTGTCTATGACACGATTCTTAACCGACCAAAGATACTCGGTCCGTTTATCATCCCGATTGGTATTTTATTAAACTCATATTGCCCCCCCCGTCGTCACAAAAGCGGTAAAGCGTTTTGAGTCTTCCGCAATCGGTATTCGGTAATATCTGCACATAAAGTCTAACGTTGTGAAGAACGCATTTCCCAACAATTGGTCCAACTGCTCGTCAATCACAGGCATCGGCATGTGCTCTTTCCGCGTTATTGCATTAATACGCCGATAATCGATGCAGAGTCTTTTACCACCGTCCTTTTTTTGGAACTAATATTGCAGGGCTTGCATACTCGGAACTAGATTCTCGAATCACTCCCGTGTCTAAGAGTTCGCTCATCAATTGTTTCATTACTTCGCGTTCCGCGTACGGTAATCGATACGGTCGATATCGCACTATGTCCTTACTAGTCAATTCGATCTTCGCTTCTATTAGGTCGGTAGATCCTAAACCCTTTAACTTGCTTGGAATAACCTCTTGATAATCATTCATCAATTGAATCTACTCCCCTTCTTCCCCTTCCGTTAACTTCACTCCAATGCTAACACCTTTTGCTTGAATACTTTCAATTTGTTCCATCTTCTGAACCCTTTCAATAACTAACTGGTCAGCTTCTTTTATTACACGCACACCTGGTTGTTCCAACACACTTCGACCAATAATCATTGTATCTTCTTGCGCTTAGTTTGGCACGATTAACACTTCTACTTCAATGTTTATGTCTTCTAAAACTATTATCAATGTTCGCTTACCCATAGCTTCACATCTTCCTTGCCCAAATCCTTGTAGAGTACGTTTACATGGCACATAGTTTAGGCTCATCTCTTGGGCAACACCTTCTCTCATGGTAACCACGTCGCTTCCTAAATCAATAAATGCCCTAACATATTTTCCATCTACTTCCACAATTTTGTAGTATTCATTTTTGCTTTCCTTAGTTCTTATTTTTTGAACTTTGGGCGTCAGTTCAGATATATCCGTTTCACTTGTTTCCATCTTTCCAGCTTCGCTCTGAGCAGGCTTATCAAAATTTGCATCGTTTTTATTGCAAAGTTCTATCCTCTTGATACTTCGTGATTTTGAGGTGGATGATGCCGCATTCTTTTCAGGACATTCTGCTGCGTTATGTCCAAATTTATTACAATTAAAACATTTCATTCCCATTCGCTTGACACTCGGCAAATATGTGACCCTTTTTCCCACAATTAAAACACCGTCTCGCATCGGTATTTTCTAATTTTTCTTCACCTCTGGCTTCTACACACTTTCGGTTATTTTCGTATGAACGTTTTGAATTTTTAGTCTTTGGAGCTCTCCTAATACTACCGTATACCCTAAGTTTTTCTTTAAATTCTCGACTATTTTTAGCGCCATACAATAAAACTTTATTACTAGCTTCATCTTCAATTCCATCAATTATATACTGGAACAGAGCTTCATCCTCTATGTTTCCTCTGCTAGCTAAATCTTTCATTGTAAAGTAATATTCTTCAATCGTCTCATCTTTTCGCATTTTTCGTCGTGCCATTTGCCGGTGGAGGTCGGCACTGTTCACCTTGGTAGAGAATTCTCTCTTCAGCTTCTTCTTAAGAGCCTCCCACGTGACTATACCTCTTTCTGATTGAATAAATAATTTAGGAGTGCCCTTGAGTAGTCTTTTTCCAAAAATCAACTTTTGTTTTTCATTCCAACCCATCAAGAGGGCGCTTTCTTCAAATTCGGTGATCCAATTTTTAATTGGGTAATCATCTTCACCTCCAAAAACGCGCATTGTATCTTCAATATCTCTGAATGTCAGTACAAACTTTGTATCTTTAGGCTGGTGACCCATTTTTTGCGTAGACACTTCTGATCCGTCATCCGACGTGTCGTCGTCTTCCTCTTTGCTTTTCCTCCTCTTAAATTGATTCCTTCTACTCATCTTCGTCTTATTCTTCCTTTTATTTTGACCTTCATCTCGGGATATGGCCTGACTTATCTTACTTGTTTGTTTATCTTCTCTTCGCACTTCTTCTCGTCTTTGACTAAATTCATCTTGATCTTCTTCATCGTCTTCTGGATTTTCTTCTTCGTCTTCTTCTGTGCTTTCACCTTCTTCATTGTGTTTGTCTGGCATCAGCGTATTTATATCTATCTTCAAATTCTATATTTAAAATATAGCAGCAATCAATTAGTTTCTTACGCTAAATTCTGTTTTTATGTAAGCCAGCTTCTGGTTAAATTCGTCGGACTCGTCAATAAAATTAAATCGATTTACGATTGTTTCTATCGCCTTCATGCTCAAATAGTAGTTTGTGTAGAGCCCGTACAGCCTTAGTGCTAGCGGTGTTTATTTCAATTGCAACTGTTGGTATCTGCACCAAATTCTCCATTTTAATACAATTTTGCTAGTAAAATTATAAATTTAATAAAAACTCTAATTCTAAGGATTAGTACACAGCCCTCGCTGAGACGGCTAACCCTACTTAACCCTTGGCGCGGCGCCTGCGATATATTATACATACATATAACATATGATACACTTGTTGGTTGCCTTTGTTCTTTGTTTAAAACTTCGTTGGTTGGTTTTATGAATTACAGGCAACACAAATACCAATGAAAATAAGCATGCATATGTATATTCTAACTTACAGTTTCTGCTTCTTTTTTGTTTTGTTTTGTTTTGTGGCGTCTTTTAGCACTTATCTGCTCTTTGTTTATTGCAGTTTGCGTCGTGTCGTCCGAAGCTCTAGCTACTGGCTTCTAATAATTATTTTTGTTATTTATACCACCACTGCTAATTATGTAGTAAGAAAGAAACACACACACTCACTAAGGCTAACTAAGTAATTTTAATTAAAAAAAAACAAAATACAGAAAAACTTCAACTTAAAAAAAAGTAACTCAGGACACTAAATATACGTCTTATCGTCTTCGTCTTCGAAAGCACACTCTCCGTGTCGTTTGTTTTTTTTACACGCTCTTGTATTTTTTTTACGGCTGTGGTCGAATTCTCACAGTATTAATTAATAAACAATGCAAATTATTCATAATTATATATTCTTTAATGATTTATAGACTTTATACGGCATATTATTTACCGTGACTTACGGTTGACCTTGCATTATGCTGTGAATATCTAAGTGCTGCGCGCTCTCCGCCCTCTATCTCAAAAACGGTTAAGTATATAAAAAAATGTTTGGAATAAAACTTGTAGAGAATTTTATTCTCTGCAATTTTTATGATAAATGCAAATAGCATTAAAACCATGGGAAGCGAGATATTTGCAAAAAACCGTTTTTGGTGATCTTTGACCTTGAATATCTTAAGACGCGGACACGAGATTTTATGAGACTTTTAAGACAACTTTTAGAATGCCAAAATAAAGGTTTATACGAGTTTACAGCTTATTATTTCTCATTTCGACGTTGACCCTCTTTTTTGGCTTAAGTGACTGGATTAATAAACCAATAGTTTTGAACAAAATCAAGGGAAAAGTTAATACGATGTTTTTAAGGTAGGATAGTATTTTACAGATTATTGTGATCAAACATCATGCCAATCATTTTTATCTCAAGGTTCTTTTGAGTTATAAAACAACAAATATAAGAAAACAAATTTAAATCATATTGTCATTATATATTTTACCTTTTCATGAAGTTTGCAATTAATATTTATACAAAGTGTTCCTAAATGTTTCTGGGTTCAGTTGACTACGAAATCTAAGTTTGAATGCCGCCTTGTTCATTTATTTCAACAACTAATACGTATATCTTTTCTGTCATTTGTCAACTGTAAATGTCAATGTCCTGCATTTAGCTATTTAGTTAATCTTGTCCTGAAATTTGTTGTATTGTTCCACATTTTTTCTCTCCTTTTGCGCTTATTATACAAACAAGTCTATTTCAAAACTAAAGTTGTTCTTGTGCTGTGTCTGCGTAATCACAGTAAGACCCTTACATACTGTAAACATTAAAGAATATTAATAGAATTTATTTTCAGCAGCTTTGAAAACAATGGTCTATACTGTTCAATAAGACACGTTTATTGTCTTATTACTGGCATGGTGTAGTTCACGAGGAAAATTAGACATATTCTATTTAAGCTTGCAAACATGAATTTAGAATCCGATTTCCTGATGTTAGTGTTCCGGATAACGCTTTAGTTTCTCACATTAAAAATGTAGTTAGTTGATTTGCTAGAACAGGATTTGTTGAGAAGGGCAGATCTTCAGTGTTTTGTCTGAAGTAGACAATTAATTCACTCAACAGAAACTACTTTTGAAGTCAATTACTTTAATAAGACTGCATTACTTGTTTACCTTACAACATGTGTCAAACTCGACACGACAAAATGTTTTTCTACACACACTTTGATAAGTGATAATACATATCATTCCCCTCAACTTATTTTAACCCAAAAAACAAAATTTACTAGGTATATTTTTAAGATCTTTTTCTCACCCGAGTTG
>VTPC01001570.1:0-83061 GCA_011009095.1 Ignelater luminosus
CCATAGTGTTTGTCGCAAATTTTGCTCTCAGACCCATCCCATCTCATCCTTCCTATCTTAGTTCTGACTGATTGCAGCGTTCAGCCAGTCTTCACAAAACTAAATAGCATCTGTTGCTTTGCAGCAAGAGCAGCTATAATTTGGACTGACTGACTTCACACATCCAAGAACAATAGAATAAGCGACTTTGGATTAGCAGTGATGCTGATTCCTTCATAAGTGGCGTCCCAGCACATGTTAGCTTTCAAAATTTCCTTAACTGGTGATGTCAATTTCGTTTTATTTCATGAGATAAATAGTAACTGTGACATTTAGAATTTATTGTTTTTTAAATAGATCGCTCCATGTAACTTAAGAATGGCATATCGGTGAAAAACTGGATAAGTGAGGTTATGGTTAAACAACAATGAGTGCCATTTCGGTTAAACCCACACTTTAAGAGAGTTAGAAACAGAAATTAAATGACATTTTAAGTCCTGAGTAGAGTCTCTTTGTAAACAGAGCACATTGTGGCTACAAAGAAATGCTTAATGCAAGCCGCAGCTATCCAAAGTTGACGTGCCGCTTCAGTTTCTCGAACAGCATTTTATTCTGTTTCCGATTCATTAATTACCTGAGATGCGTCTGAGTAAACGCGTTGAAAATCAGGACGATGAAACACTCCTGAATATAAGTTTTACAAACACAATATGTACCATATAATGACACTCTAATATCAAGGTCATTCTGAAGGTGACCGACATTGTTGAGAAAACTCAGAAGGTTTCTTGTATTATGTGAGTAGGCTGGGGTGTATTCATAATGCAAATGTGAATGCAGAACACAAATGAGAATGAGAATTTAACAGCCATGAAATTGAAAGAAAAAATGAAAATAAAGCGGTTTTAGAATTAATTACTTTTATTTTCTCTGACTTGTTTTTATGCCTGCTCCTAAGATTATAGTTTATCAGTTCAAGATTGAACTTGCCCGTTCCTTGTATTAGTTCGTTTTTAACTATTGTCGTAAATAGTTACCGATTATTTCATCACGTTATTATCAACCAATTTCTCAGTCAACCTCAAAGGGTTTTGCATTACATTAGAGAAATCAGAAAGAAACTTTTCAGTTTCAAAACTAATAGTTGAGAGCAACTCTGTACTAGGTGAACAAAGTGTCGTGGGCGTATGATATTCTTGCAAGAAATGAAGTGCTCAAGAATCTTCATTTACCTTCAGTATGAATCAGGTTCTTGAACGTTTCCATATTTTTAAAAGTCACTTCGTGCAATTTTGCTATTAATCCTTAATAATTTACTCTTTTTACTGGCATCTCACAACGATGCCATTAATGTGGAGAACATTTTCATATGCGTATCTGTGCTCTGTCACAATCAATTGCGGAGTATCCAAAATGCTGACATCTAAAAGACTGCAAAAGTCACCATTTAATTATGTAGTTGTGGAATATTTGAAACGACAATCAACAACATGTCAGTATTTTATGTGGCGTCATCACGTTTTTATTATATACCAGTTCAGTGTTGTGCGTAGAAATGTGAAGATTACGCAGTCGTTACTTTACTCTTTTCTCCTATACTTCTAGCATTATGGTCAGATTTCTGTAGGTGGCCATTTCCTCTCTAGTAGAGCACAGGCACCCGACTGCAATAATCCTCCTGCCTCGCTGCCTGACGGACGTCCACGCCCTAGAGAGGTGCTGGACTATTTTCGTCTCTGTTCGTACTCACCAGGCAACTGTGACCATCCGGTTCACTCATTTTAAATCACTGCAACGACACCATCGACTACAGCTGCGGTCATTACCACCTCTTCCACTATTACATCGTGTCACAAGCAAGACCGAGAAAAAAGGTCTTAAAAGCCCATACAGACTCGCAGCAGCTCAAACATCGAAAAAGGGAGGGTTCACAAATTCGGTTAGAATTCATCGATGAAATAAAAATGATCTCACTTATAGCTTTAAGATGTCAAAAATTGATATGAGCACCAGTAATCAAGTCAAGTCAAGCCACAGAAACTCTCTTTCATTACCTATGTCTCGTGACTCACTGATGACGCGTCCTTTTTTCGCGCTAACTTGGCTGATATTGAAGCCACGCCTTGATTAGACGCAACTGTATTAACCCTAAGTAGAACAAAGATGACGAAACAAACATACCTATTTGTTACAATGAAATATTCTGGCCTGTTACGGTCTGTAACACTTCGAGTCAACAAAGTAAAAGTCAGGATTACACTGGAATCATCTGTAGATACAACACATCCCCTATATGTGATTTAAGATTAAATGTAAATCGACCCATATTAAAGCAAGCTCGACCTGGGACAGAATTTCTAAGATTAAGAGGTGCTGGGAATCTGCAATGATCATTGGTTTCCTTCGGGAATTGAAAAATAACGTCAAGCTTTATAGTAACATATGTTAGAAGATAAGACTTACGGTTTTGCTAATAGAATAATTCTTTCGATTCTCGGCTATTGGAAGGTTTTTCAGTGGCTTAACCGCGACAAAGCTAATATATTCCAGCAAGGCGACCTAATTACTGAAAGGCAGCTCCAGGAGGCTCTTAGCGACAGACTCAAGGGCTTGACATTCATCATCTCGGCACAGAATATTTAACACCTTAGGATCTAAATATATTATCTTTATGCTGAGGTACTCGCTAAAGCGGTTTTTCAGTTACTTAAAGGAAATATTAAAAAGTTATAGCATTACAAGTAGCTGTAAGACAACAATAGCAACGTTACGTCTTTACACATATGATACAGTCTATTGACATATCCTAGCTGCCAATCAATGCGTACCTAATCTCATCATACACAGTTCTTTTAACTTTATTGAATAATAGGAAAATCCGTAAGTAGGTACCATACTACCTGCCCTATGATAGTTGTTCTTTTCTGTATATAGTACTTTTGGTTGTAATAAACATAAATGAAGGACATGACGCAGTTATTGTCTAACAGTGGTCAATTTAAACGGTACTAATAAATAATTGTTTAATTTTTAAACCAGCTAGAAATGAGGAACTAAGGAAATATCCTTTTAATGGTTTATCAGTCTTAAGGTAAATTGTAATAAATTACGATACCCCGTCTTGCACTCTGACGTTTACATAGAAATAGAATGCTTGATAAAAGGATTTGAATTATACTAAATTTTAATAACAATGTAAATTTACCAGCAGGTTTTCGCTACAGTACGCTGACGCTGTAACGCATGTGCTATGTGGTTATAAGGTCTCAGTTATTGCACTTTTTTATTTCGAACTTAGGAATGCAACGTGAGTATGAACAATTGCTTTTTCTTAAATTTCAGGTTTTTATTTGTTATTAATAAGAATCAGTTGCATGCTATTTTTTTTATTGTTGAAATAAATTGGAAACCTATTACTAAAAAACGATTTTCCTAAAGCCATCCACACTACTAGTTAGATTTATAAAGGCGTTTCTCTCCTTTCCTTCTAATCAGAATGAAGTAGTTACTCGAATTGTAGCCTGTGTTTTCTATACGAGAAATCTTGGAATTGTTTTCGATCTTAAAATTGTCGTAATACTAAGAAACAATAAACAAAAAAGAAATCGTAGATTTTCCCTTTTTATCAGTTGTATTATCATTGAATTTGATGTATGACAGCACGAAAATGAAGGCAATAAAGGTTATGTAGCATTGAAAGTACATCAGTCCTGTACTTTTTGACAATACATCTTAAAGAAAACTTATCGACTATACAAGTCATCTACGACAGTTTATCTGAAATGGAATAGTCAGCTATCATATTACAAACACCAACGTGTCGCTTTCAAAGTGTTACTAGGAGGAAATTATTTTAACGTGAGATCTCACTACATAACCACGTATTTTACGTAAAAGCTTATAAACAAAAGATTGTGAAAGATTAAAGCGCATAGCGTAAGAAACTATCATGGATGTCAACGGCGTGCAAAAAGTTGGTTTACATCTAACTAGTAAAAAGTCTAATAATTAGTGCTTGTACATAAAAGAATCGCAAATGTACAGAGAGCGTAATTTCACTATTTCATATAACAATAATGCTCTTACCTAGAGTTGAGGGTAAAATTGCATGATACTCAAATCTTAATTTTACTTTAATAAGACCAGAGCATTTCCAACTGCAAAGCTAGGGGTGTTATATGTGCAATTGTTTTTATTCCAACGTTAATGACTTCTTTTTCTACGTCAGAACGTTTGTAAAAAAAAAGTGTGTACAAGCCGCCCGAGTTCACATGTTAGAAGTTTCCAAGCACACCGCATCTTTACGATTTTACCTCTCCATAAAGTAAATCAATAATGTTACATAGTCTGCTGTTTGCAGAAAAACGTACTGAAAAGTTTAATTTGCAATAGAAAATGCAAAAACCAATTTTGAGGAATTTATCAAGTTTTCTGTGTTGCAAATTAAATTTATTTTTTTTTGCTATCAGCTCATTTTGGAATACAAAAGTTTTAAAATGGCACAAGGTTTTATTCACTTGGTATTATCCCATCTTAAGCTTTAAACGTTATTGAACGAGCTCTTTAAGGAATGCGAAGAAATTTTGGTATATATAAGGAAATTCGAATATCACTTTACAAATAGCTCCCACCTATCCAACCCGTGATAAAAAGGTGATATTTTCAATTTCCGAACATCTGCGCGATAAAATTTCAATTTTTCTTGCGTTCATTCGCGAAAGCGTGCGGATATTCAATTTACATGTAAGTTGATTGCAGTGTTTCCTGCATTTACCCGGTGCAGGTTATAAAAACCGCGTAAAGGGCCGCAATGCCGTGCATTGCACCCCCAGGACGTGCTAACTTGATATTCCCGGTGTGTTCGTCGCATAACACACGCGCGCCGCTATTATTAACATATAGACTTGCGAAATATTTGTCACAAGGGCCCTCCGTTCGCACTCGCTCTTCAAATTTATTACTAAGAAATATGTAACCGTGTAAGGTGCAGACTAAGGTCTCGAGAGTTGTAAAATATTCATGTAAGAGCGCACGAAGACTCCAGGTGTACTTAATGCTAAGCTAATCCGTGTACACTTTAGAAATGCAGTGGTAGGTATTAATTTAAGTGCTTCTCTTAAATAATGCTAATTTAAATGAAATACTAATTTGCGAACTGAATATAAATTCAGTGAGAAATGTTAAATTTTAACTAAGCATTTTCTTTCTGAAAGATTCACTCTCGAGCTAATTGAAAAATTTATTCGCGTTCTTTTCCGCGAGTAACAACCTGTACGGAAAGTAAACAAGTGTATAATCTTTTAGAAAAAAGTTCTAAACAAGAAAATCTTCAGGATTTTCTTTGTTCTTTTCCCGAAGAAAATATGTTAGAATACATACATCACGTTGAGTATAGCAGGAAAGAAAAATAACAAACCTTAATGAGGTGGGTGTTAAGAAAACAAATCTTACTTCAAGTTAATACATTTGGGCGAGTGAATAATTTACAGGAAAAGTGGTGGATTTCAAGTGAAGCGTTATGAACAGTTTGCAATAAAAAATTTTAATACAAAATTTAAACCTTTCAAATTATAAAGTTCAAGTAGAAATTCTATTAGAAATTCAGGAAAAAATAAAGCTACATTTAAGAATCTCTTGAAGTTATTGGGGTATATTTATCGATGTTTCTTGAGAATATAATCCTGTAGAAGTTTTCTTTGAAATCAGAATAAAAATTTAAGTTAGGAGGAATCTAATCAAGTAGTAACTTAGCCCTACTTTTTAAATTATTTTCACCTTTATCTCAAATCAATTATAAAAGTACCTCATTAAATACCGGGTAAGTCTGTTAAACTTGTCATCTTCAGGGTTTGGTTTAATTTCATGCTTTAAATGCAATTGGAAAATAAGTATAAAGTAAAGTAAATCAAACATGTTATTTAAATGTAAAAGCGTAAAAGATGACAAAAATAAAAATCAGGATTAAATGAATTCCAGCTATGTAATATTTGTCTTGAAAATAACGTTAGAAATTGTATTGCAATAAAGGATTATATTCTAAAATATAAATTAGCCGACAAAGATTAAAACAAATTTAACCAAACTGAACAAGAGTATTAAAATATATTATTGTTTTCTAAAGCGGAAGGTTTTGTTAAAATAAAGGGGCTATAACAAATTTGATGTTTCAGCAAACAAACCTACCCTTAGTTAACTGAATATTTATCAGGGTCATGCTGTTAAAGGTCACAGGAGGCCACAACCTCAGGACCAAAGAGACAATAAAATTTGTTAAAGCTTTTAGATTGCAATGTTAGTTGTGTTTACCGTGTTTTTCTCTAAAAAATTATAACAACCTGTATATTTTGAAACTGCAACTGACAGTTGTTGGTCTGCAAATGTAGTTATAATTAGCTTATTGTATAAATAGAACAATGAAGTTATGTAAACTAATTGTGTAAATTCATGACATTTAGAATGTTAAACAGGTTAGAATAGCAACAATGGTCGATTATTTTCTGTACTGAAGGATAGAGTGTAAATCTACAAGTGGAATTTACTTACATTTCCGGGAATTAATCTATTTTGAGCAATTCAAGCTTCGATACATATTTATATACCTACAATATTCTGTAACAAAACTTCAGCGTGGCAAGGGAAATGTTTACTTGCCTGGTACTAGATTACATTTGTGTAATAGTCACATCTGTATACAAATGAATGCTCAAGTAAATCTTGCAAAGGTCAATGAGCTTCTAAACAAGAAAACAATATCTGTTGCTATTTCATTTTGTTCAGTTAATTTATAATATATTTCTGTGTTTATTTACAATTAGTTAAGATATGAAAGATTCCAATCTGCAACCTCATCCATTTCTTTTATGCATGGACGGCATGAAAAGTTAGACTTAGAAAAATTGGAGGGCATTGTTTAAAACAGCCTACCAAGAACAAATTATTTCCGTGCGATCTTAATTCAAACTCAAGCCAATTTCTCCACATTTAGACAAATCAAATTCTTAATATTCTGCAGTTTTACGTCACCTTGTAAACAGTACGTTCAGGTACAGATTTAAAATTCAAATACACAACTAATACATTCGCGCAAATGTTATCAAGAATTCTTGAAGGTTCAGGAATTCGATTCTAGTGGTATCTATCGGTTAAATATGGGAGTAGAATTTATCCATCCTATCGATAAACTTCTTTATTTCAAAGCATAAAAGGTATGGTAGCGTGGTTTGGTTTTTAGCAGTTAGTCTTGTTAATTATTTTCTTAAGCATTTCTTAATAGTAAATAATATATCTAACGGCAATGCAATTAATTTTATTATGTCGTAGCACTCCTTAGCTGGGTTGGTGAAGGCTCACTAGCTTAATTAATTGGGTCGTAGTTCATATAAAAAAATAAAATAAAATTTAAAGAGTGCCAGTTTCATGCACCTCCTTGTATCTTTCATATGGAAAACGGTAGAAAGACGATGCCTCTGGAAATGAACTAAAACTTTAAAGTGAGCTAAATGTAGTAATTCTGCCAATAGTGTAATGATCATAAATTAAGTCCAGGCGTAAAAATAGATGCTGTTGCTAGCAAACCGTATGCTTAGATTGCTCGAGAGACAAGAATGGTAGCCTTATCCCGCAAGCGATTATCTTTAGGTAAAACGAAACTTAATTTTACTAAAGACGGTTGCCGTACATTTTCAAAAATTTAAAATTACTGTATATACAAACATAACTTATTTTATAATTAATACAAAAGTAATATCTAACTGACCTAACTCATTATACTATAATCATCATAAGTATTATAATTATTAATGAAAAATCAAGCAAATTGTAGGAAGCTAATATTTAAGAAAAACCATCAAACCTCACAATTCATACTGGAATATTGAATTAAAGGTTGGCCACACTTACACTGAAATCCAACCCGACTCTCTTAAAGCAAAGACTGTGTATGCCAAATGCACCCACAAGAAATGATGAGACCTTTGAGAGGCTCTTGATTCTGGAAGTTTCAAAAAGTAACGTTCCAGAGAAGGACATCCGTGGTAGCGGGTAAAAATAAAATTTATTGTTGTACTAAAGAGTTCGACGGCAAGGTATGTCCAAGTTTCAAATACAGCTTTCATGAATATTGAATAGCTCAAATAAAAATATTCCCAAACCCTACAAAACAGTGTGAACTGACGCTAGCTTACTCATCCTTATTTCAATGTACTCACCACTAAACATGCGCACATAGAACGTACAACTTCCAATTTAATTTGACCAGCAATAACACTCAAAATTGTTTTAGCTGCCTCAAAAGTAACGAGATCATTTTCGCAGTCTCGATAGATGAACACAGACCTCTGTGGTGTCTAGCTAATTTATGATAAACCTCTAAAAACTCAATTTAACAAACGAGAGGTTTAGCTGACCCAAATAAATTTAATTAACCTCCTCGCTATCACCTGATGACAACAACAGGATTAGTTTTTGAGTTCCTTGAACTGACGCAACTGAAAATTAACATAAAGTTCGGCCCTGAAGCAATGCAGAAGCTAAATTAAAATTAAAGCCAAGCCTCTATTTTACACCAGAACCTGACATCAGATGAAACTCATCAGGATTGGGAAGTCTTCAGAAGAAGCACCTTGGAGTGTAGACAACACAAACAACAGTTGGCAAGAAAAGTTAAATCAATGGAAACATGAACATTAGACTTGCAAATTATTTCGAATAAATAAAAATAAACAAAGATTTTAGAATTCTTCTAAACACCTAAAGCAATAACAGTGACAATGCAACAATTTAATTAAAATATAAATTAACGGTTTGTTGATTTTCATATAGAAAAAGAACTTATTTTGTATGTATAATGTATAATGTTTTAAAGAAGGATAACGTTGCGTTGACAAAACAGGTTTCTGGACTTCATCTGTATCTTAAAAAACTCTGTGGCGCCCCTTTTCTAACTTTGATAAATACAGACTTGGGATCTTTTACTGCGACTATTATTCTTTTGCGAGCATGTACGGAGTGTTACACCTTTTTAAAAAATTTATTTAGAAAAATAATTATTTCAGGGAAAACTGAAATTTAGACTGATACGAGATTTCTCCACTAAAAGTCGTGCATTGAAAATATACATTTGGGAAATTGTAACTCTGGGATTTTCAATAACTTTAGAGCAAACATCTGGCTCTATTTTGGATGTTATTTCTTAAATTTGAACTTTCACCTCTTCAGCAACATAAAACCCAAATCACTTCGATCCCTCGATATAATGGAAAAACTTGCATCTTTATTCAAGAAACGAGGACAATGTTTGCCAAATTATTCAGATTCCAGATTCCAGATCCAGACCTAGAAGACGTGATCGATGAACTGATAATATCGACCATAATAAGGAAGAGGGGAGCAAGAACGGAAAGACAGAAGGTGATACATAGACTAGAAGGAAGCAAAACCGAAAGGACATTACCAAAATCATAATAAACAAAAGAAAAATGGTGACGGTGCATAGAACCAATAAGATAGATATAGACAAAAATGAGGAAAATGGCAGAGTGTATATTCAATAAAACCGAAATAATCATACAAATATACACACTAAAAAAAAGAGAACGAAATGAACAAAATAAACGAAAAATTCAAAACAAGGGATAGAGTCACCGAAACCATAACAGTTAGGCGGGAAAGCACGACATATGCGAAGCTTTTAAGGAATCTTGAAGAAATAATCACGGAAGAGGACGCTAGCGGCGTTAGAAAGGTAAAAGAAACCAAAAACGGAAACATCCTACTGCAAATAGACAACAACAAACAAAACATCGAAGCAGTTAAAAAAAAATATCGACAAAAATAAACAGAGTTAGATCGAAAACAAAGAGCAAAACAAATCGTACTACACACTACAAGGATTGGATGGAATAACCACGGAAACAGAACTCAAGAGAGCTGCAGAAGAGATGGTAAAATCAATAAAAAAAGCAACAAGACAAAAAGATGTGTGTATCCCTAAGACCCGCATTCGGAAGAAACCAAAATGCGACAATTAAATTACTCCACATATAGGCACAGTACCTCTTAGATAGGGGGAAGATCAGAGTAGGAATAGTAAACTGCCAAATCCTAGAGATGGTAGAATTACAAAAATTCTATAACATAGATGCTGGAACTAGCACATAGCTAAGGAATGCAAGGGAACCAATAGAGAAGGTAACTGCATAAACTGTGGAAGAGAAAGCCACAGGGCCAAAGAATGTAAAGACCAGCAAGAATGCCCATTATGCAAAGAAAACGGACACAAAACAGGTACGTCTAGATGTCCAAAAATACGAAAAAGCGATGGCATGAGCCAAGGCGATCACTCGTCAAGTTCAATCTTAAAATCCTATAGATAAATAAATGAGAGTAGAAGCGTCGCCACGCAGGATCTGTCGGAACAAACAGCAGACATATTGATACTGAATAAGCCCAACAAAAAGACCACGGAAAATAAACCCAAACAGTGATAATTGATGTCAACAGAAGTGCTAATATCATAATAATCCAAACCAGACTGGTAAATATCACAGACACGGGAACAGGAGAAGGATATGCATGGGTAGACATGGATGACGTAAGAATCTTCAGTTACTAGATCTCTCCAAGTTGCGAAGTTAAATACTTCGACTTCGTAATCGAAGAGATCCAAAAGCATACAAGACAGCTGGACAAAAGAACCGTGGTGGCACGAGATATCAACACCAAATCCCCGGAGTGGGGATCATAGAGGAAGTATCTTCATGGAATGGATAGTTACAAATAATAAGGAGAACGAACCGACATTCGAAAGGGGAATCAGTAAATCCGTGATTGATGTCAAATAACCACGAAAACATTACATTGACATAACCAACTAGCAGGGTCTCGCAGACCTGGAAAGTATAAGCTCACACAAATATATAACTTACGAGATAGGAAGAAACGGAGAAAATCTTTTACTAAATAGCCAAACAGACAGGTGCTAAGTAAGTTAAAGAAAGAGAAGTTCAAATAAACAGTACAGCAACAAACACAGATGGCAAGTTCTAAAACTACTGAGGAATCCATGAAAAAATAACAAAAGCATGCGACGCTTCAATGCCAAAAAGGAAGCAAAAACAAAGTAACACACAAAAACGAACCGCATAACCTGCAAGAAAACTATAAAGGAAGAAAAAAGCAACTAAAAAAGGAAACCCAAAAAGCCAAAGAAAAGTTTTGACAAAAACGATCAAACTCCAAACCCTCCAATTCTAAGAGGAATAATACAAGAAGCAATTATTTCCCAAACATCCAAAAAGAAAGTGGAGGGAAATCAATGCCGAACAGATAACAGAACTTAGTAAAGAAGGACTGATAACAGCAATTGCAAAAATTAAAAAAACGAAGCACCTGCACCAGCCGGAAATCATAAAGAAAATGGCCGAAACTGTCCGGATTGTATACTTTAATAAAATATTAAAGAACGGAAAATATCCAAAAATAGGGAAGAGAGCGAGAATAGTTTTGATCAAAAAGCCAGGCAAACCAGAAGGCTTAGGTACATCTTATAGGTCTAGCTGCCTACTAGACACGGTTGGGAAACTCTTAGAAGGAGACTAATTGCAGAGAGATTAAAAAAAGACTTGAAAGAAAAGGTAAATCTCTAAGGCAACCAATACGGTTTTGGAAAAGGCCGCACCATCATATAGGCTATACAGAAATCAACAGAGAAGATCAAGGAGGAAATGGCAAAAACACACAAAGCTAGGAAACTATGTGCAATCATTGCATTTGTCCTGCAAAACGTCTTTACCTCGGCAAACAGGAAAAATAATTTAAGAGCTTGAAAGAAGAAATATAGCTATGTACCTGATCAAATTAATACAAAGTTATCTAACAAATAGAGTTATGATAGTAAATGGAGAAGAATAGAGATCACAACCTCTGTTATAGAACATAGTATTATATGATGGGGTACTAAAAACAAAACTACCCAAAGAAACAATGCTTTTGCTGATGATTTAGTTCTAGTTGTTACTGCGAAAACGAAAAGAAAGATAATTGAAAGTGCAGATGATGCACTCGGAAAAATGAAAAATTGGATGACCAGTATGGGTCTCAAATTGGCGGCAAACAAAACGGAAGCGGGAATTATTGTCGGAAGGAAAAAGTATCAGCCATCTACGTACATTCGTAATTGACGGGGCAAGGCAAATATAAAATATCTGAGGGTGGAGACAAACACTTAAAATATGGGGAACATGTTAGAGAGACAACACAAAAAGCAGGTAAGATAAACACAACCCTGAATAGAATCCTACCGAGACGGGGAGGCAGGGAAACAGAAGCGCAGAGTCCTAAATAGTGTAGGGGGACTCGATTCTCCTGTGTGCTGCCCCTATATGGAAAGGAACACTACAGATCAAGAAATACAAAAAATTGGTAGATAGCCTACAAAGGAAGATGTCAGATGCATATAAAACGATAGCCACAGACACCGCACGGATATTAACAAGAACGATACCAGTCGACCTGTTAATAGAAGAAGAAAGAACATACAGAGCAGGAAAAACAGCGGGAAAAAAGAAAGGGATACGAGAAGGTATCATTAGAAAGTGACGGAAAAGCTGGCAAAACAGTACAACTAGTTGGTGGACACAGACTCATGCCCAATATCATAAGTTGGGTGAATAGGAAACACAGAAGTATCGGGTACCACTTGTCACAGGTAATAACAGGACATGGTTGTTTCCAAAACTACCTACATGCCATAAATAAGGCAGAAATAGGGACATGTCTCTATTGCGAAGAAGACGGCAGCCCGGAACACACTCTCTTCGAGTGCAAGAAATGGCAACAAATAGAAACTAAGACAGAACATAAACTAGAAATAGAGCTCACAGTAGAAAATATCATCGATACCATGCTCAATAGTGAAACAAAGTAGAAGATACTCAAATGCATGATTATTACAATAATGAAAAATAAAGAAGCAATTATTTTGAAGTAATGTTATAACCATGGTTCCAAAATAATGGGGGAAGAAATAAGGGAGAGGTTTTTAGCCGGTAAAAATCCGGCACTACCAGTAGCACGGGCTATTGTCTGCCTTTTGAAGATTTTCCTCTTCCTCCAAGAAAAAAAAAGATTCCATTTTATTACCTTACAAGATCCTACAGCAAATAGAATTCTATTACCATACTAACAAGCAAGATCCAGTAAATTGTATTCTCGCCATGCTTTATAGTCTGAAAAAGCAAACCGTAGGTACTTGCTTCTTGGGTGTACACCACAATAAGCTTCATATTAAATACCACAATAGCAAAACTACTTGTTGCATCAGATTTATTTCTGTAACATTTTATGTAGCATATGTACTTGAACTTTCAAGAAAAACTGGTGAGCAAATAACTAGCCACCTAACTTCTCAAACAATAATCTAAACACAATAACAAATATGGCAAACTTCCAAGTTAGATATATACAAGAGGTCTTTTAAAATGATCAAAGTCCTAGCAGAGAAAAAAAATTTAAAATTGTATGCAGTTTTTAATAATACCAGCCCATTCTTAAAAACTAGCTATAAATGGGATTGTTAGTGATGAAAGTGCAGTTATATTCACCAAAAGCAAAAAATATCAGCTACACACGGAAATAATAACTGAAAATATTACGTAAACTTTGAAATCTTAAATAAAACATCATGTATATTCTTGCATATTTAATATAGTCATTAAATCCTATAATGAAACGCAATTTCCAGTTTCCCGTCGCTTAGGTTAGACATAAAATATACCTAATGTACCTAGTTAATATGCATCAATATCGTTAAAAATTCTCGAGAGTGCAGCGATAATAAATAGTAAATCCAATAAAAAAAAAAGTTATATACATATATTTAGAACTTGGATCTTAGAACAAATTCGATAATTTTACATGAAATACCTGACATTAGTGAAATAACGCCATTATACGAAAGTACAATGAAAAAACAACTATGCGAAATCTCAAATTCCTTTAAGGTAAGTTTCTATATCACATTCCTTCCTATAATTAATATCATCTATCGACTCACACCTGACAAAATAACATAAAAAGTGCGCCTTTCGGCAAAAATTTGAAATATTTAGTTTATCACGCCGTTAACACACTTTTCTTTAATAAAAAAATACAGAAAAGGAAGATTTTAGTAATGAGTCCTTTTGTAATGAAAAGTTTTATTTTTGGTATCTTTCCAGATATTTCTACCAATTTAATGTTTGTCCTTCTCGGCGAATACCCCGCAAAAGCGGAAAATAACAAAACTTCATAAATAAAACAAATTTCGGTAATTTAGGTTGTGGTGTTTCACAAATATCGTAACAAATATTAGATTTTAACAGCACGTGCAGAAACAAACAGCTCGTCATGTGACAAAACCCCAGGGACAAATCCCCCTTACATCATCAGTTTTGTTTTCTAACCCAGATTTTCCATTTCATTATTAGATCGTTAAATCAGTGTTTTTCTTCTGTTTTACTGCACCATCTTTGTCGAGAGTAAATGTCTGAAAAAAATAACTGGAGGTCGTAAAATCCCGCTTATGTTTACTGCAATGCGACTGAAATCCTTGTCATGTTTCAGCGTTGTTTTTAGTGTTAAGCAAAGTCCTTTTAATTAATTTTGCAAATTAGTAGAAGCTAATTTGGTAAATCTTTAGTTATCCCAGATCCCTTTTATTGCCACGTAGATTAACTCGACTCCCATTTTAATTCTAAAGAACATTTATCTGACAAAAACAACAACTTAGAGTAATCACGCTATATCCACAAAGAGTGGCCGGAGAGAGAGGGTGGGATTCAAGTCTGTGGTCAAGTTTACCCCCAGGTCAGGGGAGCATTGGGGCATTGAGTGTTTACTAGAGGGGAAACTGCCTTCCTAAAGCTTTACAGTTCGCTACTCCTAAAGACACAGACGTACACAGTCATGGACTTCGGGAAAATATTTACCATTTTAAAGTAAGTTTTCTTTTCTCCGTCCTGTTTAATTCGTCTCATCTTTGTCGCTGAGGTTTTTCTAGTTCTTTTTTATTGAAAAAGTTTTCTGGTTTCTTAGAAACGATCGCCTTGTATTTTAGATGCTAGGAATTTTAGCGTCTGAATAAAGCATTGCAAACCAACAAAGAAAATAAAAATTTGAAAAATCTAAACAATTTACTTTACATCTCTCTTACGAATATTCCAACAAATTGTGTATAACCATGTAACCGCTTTATCTTAAAGTTTAAAATTAGATTGTATGTAGTAGTTAGTTGCTAATTAAAAATGGTCACGCACAATTTCAATTCCTAGTTTTCGCATGTATTGTAGCTTTTTTTCAACTACAAGAAGTAGCAGCAGTTACTAATTTAATCTAACAATACAAGTTTTGAGTTTCATTTATTCAGGAAATACTATTCGGAAATTGAAACCGTATTAATTGTTTATTGTATCAACAATCTATTCTTTACCATTATAAATGATCGTTAAGGAGGTCCAGAAGCTTCTTATGCTGGCAATACGCATTCAAATGAACATAGGAAATCTACTGTTCCATTTGTGAATTTACCCGTAATTAATTTTCCTAAATATTCTGGGAACACCAAATTGGCTGGAATTTGAAGAACTAATGAATAGCTTAATTTGCGATACTTTGCGATTTTTTTCTACGAAGAAAGTGAACAAAAAACCTTAAAGTCAACTGTTTGCTTACTCTTACTTTATCATTGGAAAAGTCTCACCTTGCCTCAATTTTCTTAAATTCTGAATTCCCATTAATTTTATCAGCTTTGAATTCTATCAAGGTTTGGATTCAATTACATCTATCTGTTTCATCCTCGAAATAGTGGACATTTTCCCAACAAACGTTCAGAAATCAATGAGTCAAACAACTTGTCTATTTTGTCTTTATAAAGGTGCCTTCAAGCCACGCCAGACTAAGCTGGACATTTATGTGCGCTCATGATCGAACATCTAGAATCTTATCATAAAGGATTTATTGAAAAAGAAAATCTGACCACAAAATTGAGAGTTTTTTTATGAGTTAGCCTCAGCAAGTAAGTATCTGCCACTGATTCAACGGTATTCAAATTGAAATCTTTCTTTAGATGCAATTTACTGTATTTGATGTTTTATGTCGATCATTTTTGGAAGCTGCGTAGTCTACTTTGTAAAAATAGTTTGCACTGTCCTCTGATACATACGTATATTAAGATCCAAGGTTCATCCTGGAATTATTTAATTGTACATTTACCAAACACGTCCTTAATTTTTAAACGAGCGGGCAGGTCAACTCTGAGAGATATTAATTTTCTTCCATCTCCTAGATGTTGCTGCAAAAAAATTGGATTTTTCTTAATAATGTAATTTTCCTTGATGAACTTTGGATATTTAGACAAATTCATAAACTTTGGCTGCAAAATTGCAAGGTAATGCATGGAAATGCAAATTAGATTAGATCAGAATAAAGACTGTTACTATATTACGTTTAGAACTATATGAAAGGATACATTGCAAAACATTGGCTGCCTTTTGAAAATTTTTAAATTTGTGTGTATTTATCATGATATAAACTCAAATATGAAGTTAAAGTTAAAATGCACAACATAAAAGAGTAAAATCATTAACAACATAAGCAAGTGCTTTTAGAAGCTTATACAATACAAGAAAAAGCAAAGTGTGACCATGTATGATATTATAATCCAAGAGTGGTCCACCAAAGGATCTGATTGGTTAGTATAGGACAAATTTATAAGCAGAAAACCCAAACAATTTAATTTTAACGTTTGATCTGTAACAAATGGGAATGTTTTTTCCCGTTATACGAGCCAATTCGATTAATAATCATGTGTAATAATAGGCGTCCAAGAATATTTTCCTGGCTCGGAAGCTGGGTGTGGTGGAAAATGAAATAAAATCGTATGCAATCGTAGACCTGAAAACGATAACCAATCCAGAAACGGCGTGGCAGTGATAGTAAACAAAGCATAACAGTTGGTGACCGCATTATTCTTGTAAGACTGTTAAGGTTTTTAATTTTCGTAACATTAATCCGTGATAATTAATTCAAATAGAAATGCGTGGCGACCTCTATTGAGGAATAGGGTTGTAGAGAGTAGTTGTTTTCGCGGGGCAGCAATCTGCGTAATTTAGTTACGGGATAAGTCGCTCCTGCGCGTTGAGATTAGGGTGCGGCCAACGCGAAATAGGGCAGTGGATTTAGGAGCTTCAGAGAAGAAAGTCCAACGCTGGTGGGGGGAAGTTTTGTGAGACGTCTTCCATAAAAATTTAGCTGTTATGGCCCATGAAGATTATCGTTTAGTGAAGTATCCTTAAGGTATATCAGCGTAGTGGTGGATTTCATAAAGGGGCTGTCGTTAGAGCTCATTCTTTGGAAGTAGGGCTTTTTTTTCCTTTCGCTGTTGAGCGGAACCCAGTGGGATTCGTCGTCATTTTGTCCCTCCTTGCTGTGTGGATGCGGTAAGTTTACGAAGCTTCAAGTAAATAGATACGCAGTTACCCGTGTGAACAACGATTTGGATCGTACAGCTACGCAAGGTTAGTGTACACCTATTAATATCGTAGTGTTTATACCCCTTTTGGGTTAAAGAAACAAGTGCATTCAAAACTTGATCAGTGGAAAAAGCAAAAAAGTTTCTCCCTGGCATTATTGTAAACATTTATAACAACGGTTTCTAGTTTAATCATTGTGGTGTTGTGTTTGGTTCATTATTTATTTTTACGAATAAAGAATTGATAATCCAGTAACGTTGAGCGTAAATTTGTAATGTAAATCAGTTTTAATTTTTTTATCATAATTATTTGGCTTGGTTTTAATTTGTTTGTACGAATTAATTCATCGTCGATTTTATTAAATGAAATTAGATATTTCCTTTTCGTAATATACATTAAGTGCAGTCGTAAGCTGTTTGAACGGCGTCGAACGGGTGCCCACGCACTTGGCTTTTCTTGGAATCCCCTCGAGCGTCACTGGCCAGAATTTTGTGCAGTAAGATTTAGCACGATTATTGACGTTTATTTTAAAAAGATTTTGTTTTTGTACAATCAACAGTTTATTTGTTTTGTTTTATTTGTATTTTTTTGCTTGTTTTATATTATGTAACATTTCTTTTTTTTTGATTTATTTTTCTAATAGATTTGTAGTTTGAAAGATAGTTTTATTATTGTATGCACTGGTTTGAGCGAAAATTCGTAGTCACCTAAGCATTTGATTAATTTGATCCAGTTATATTAAATTTCATTAATAAAGAATATACCGGGTGACTCAAAAACCTGACATACTGAGTAATCTAAAGAAAATGAGTTGAAGATTCAATTTGAATATACCAAATTTAAGTAAAGAAACATTTATACAGAGTGAATTGAGAATACTTTTGTACTTTTTGAAGTTGTAGCCGATTTAAGAGAGACTATGGTCCTTCTGAATCTTGTGATCTGGCTGAATCCATAGTGACGCCTTCTAATAATACCGATTTTGAGCTATTTCAGTGATAATTGGGCATTTCGAACCTAGCCGTCTTTGACTGTTTGCTAGTCTGGGTATCAGCAAACTTAGTTCTTCGTGCCTTCTAGTCGCTGATTATAAGCCTGCGTCTTAAAGTTTATTTTGGCACGTAACAAAACCTAATCCAGTCTCGTCAATCTGAACTCTAGTACAGACATATGCTCCAACAAGCGAAGCTCAAGATAAAAAAATGGAATCATTTTATAATCAATTGGAACAAACGCTGGGAAAACTACCAAACGGAGAAATCACAACAATTGTGGGAGATTTCAATGCCAAGATTGGTGTAACTAAAGAAGGTAACAATCTGCGAGAGACTGTCGGTTTTTATGGGTTTGGAGGAATAAATGTGAGAGAAGAACACCTTCTACATTTCTGCATTGATAACAATCTATTTATAACTAACACGGGCTTTCAGTATCACCCGAGACGTCTATATACCTGGATATCACCTGGGGAAGGATACAGGAATCAGATAGATTTTATATATTGGTAAAATCCTGTTGGATAATCGCATTTAAAGACGTTAAGACATATCCAAGGAAAGAATGTAATAGTGACCATTAACTTCTATTACCTGAATTGCACATGAAAGTAAGAAAGCACAAACAAACACTAAATGAACGTCCTAAACGACATCAGAGAAATAAAAAACGATACCGAAGATACATAATCTCAGACAAGCTACCCAACTAAAAGAGTTGCCTAACAGTATCTAGACGGAAACAAATTGTATATGGAATAATGCTGCTAAAGACATCAAAAGCGTTACAGAAGAAAAAAGGAAACAATGGATAGCAGACGACACATGAGGTAGAATACAAGAAAACAACTAAAAGCTACAGGACTGAAGCATGATAATGAAAGAGAGGCCTACCAAGCATTGAACACTGAGATAAAACGACTTTGCCAAAAAGACAAAAACAGTCACCAAATATGCAAAGAAACAGAAGAACATAAAAATGAAACTGAGACAAGATATATGTTTAAGAAAATAAAGAGGATGACAAGCTCTTTTGCACCAAATTACAACGCTATCAAAGATGAGAACAAAAGTTTACTCACTGCTAAACAGAGCATATTAAACAAATGGAAGGAATACTGCAAAAATGTGATGACGGTTGAGTTTGCAGAGAACCCACCAACACAAGAAGGGCGTAAGGCAAGGCTGTATAATGAGTCCAAATCCATTTAACATATATGGTGAATGGATAATGCGAAAAGCCACTGTTGGATCGAATGGCGTTATCACTATTGGCGGAAGGAAGAGATATGCAGATGATACAACCATTCTCGCTAACTCCGAAGCGGAATTGAGTTAACTACTAGGCAAAATCGAAAACATCAGCACAGGGGCAGGTCTCACAGTAAGTAGAGGAAAAACAAAGATCATGGTGATAGATAGGGCTAACAACAACCACAAACAATTAACGGAAATAAACAATATCACCATTGTAAATCATTTTGTGTACTTGGGTTCTATGATAACTGATACCAGCGGGTGTACTGAAGAAATAAAACGGAGATCAGCAATTGCAAAAAATGCGATGGCTAAACCGACTAAAATCTGGAAAAGCCACGAAATAACCGTAGACACCAAGATCAGACTGGTCAGATGCTTAGTGTTCCCAGTTTTCCTCTATGCATCGGAATGTTGGATCCTTAAGTAAGCTGATAAAGAGAGCATAGATGCGTTCGAGATGTTTTGCTAGAGACGAATGTTGGGTAGCCCACAGAACAAAAAATGTGTCAGTACTGGAACAACTGAATATCAAGAAAAGATAAGGATGCACGTAACAGAACAAAAAGCTTACAATATAGGGAAAGCCGAAAGGTAGAAGAAGTCGAGACAGATCTCCTACAAGATACACCGACCACATTGTTGCAACCATTGGCGCTCCACTGTCAGAATGTGCAAGAATGACGAAAGACCGAAAAAAATAAAAGGACATCGGAAAGAGCAACTCATGATATCACGATAGCTGCGTCAGGTTAACGACTATAAAGAAGAAGAAGCAGTTTACGAACAAGCTCTTTCTAATATCTTGAGTTGAAAGAGAAAATTTAGGAAGAAATATCCAACGGAAATCCTGACGTTTCTTCAAAAATTATCCAAACTTTTAGATTCCATTTTGAAGTTCAGAAAACTGTAATCAGACATTTGAATAATGTTATCTTTTGGAGGTAAGTATCTCAAATGTACACTTATTTTCAATTTTCTAATGTAGAGATAAATTAAAAAACACTGAAATTTTGATAGTCGTTTATGCACACTTTGCATAGAAAAGGACGTAACACCGGTGTGTATTCGTATAGCTTCCTACTTCATTTGTGGCAGTTTGTTTGACCAATTTGGCAAGTCATTGCAAAATCAGTTCAATCTTTTATTAATTAGTCTTTACATTCCTAAATGCCTTTTGATTTGCGACTTAATGAGTTATTGCAAATATTAATTTGAAGATTATTCATTCCGAACAATAAACACCATGATATCTCTGACAAATCACCGCATCCTTGCTCTTATGCTTACTTCCCATCGTGCCGTTCTTAATGAACCATCGCTCAACCCTACTTTAACCAGACTACTTATATCGGTATCAGTGGTGCGTGTGAGTAAACTGGTTTCTCTCTTCATCTTCTCGTCTTCTCGAGGTTTTCTTGTATCACTACTTTACGCGGGTTCGTCAAGCATTCATCCATAGTTTAGAATCATTTCGCAAGCAGGACGCCCGTGATTCTACATCTACTTGGTTGCTTGCGTTTGGAAGGCGCAAACCCGACTGCGTTCCGCTTCGGTTTGCTCCCTATATTGATCAGCCTGCACAGTCCTCAACAACCAATAAAACCTGTAATGTCATTTTAATATTTTATGATATTTCAACAAGATTACAAATATATTTAGTCTTGTTTATTTTTCAATCCAGTTAATACAATGTTTATTTTAGTGAAAAGAATTATTGCTTGTTGCATTTGACTTGTTTGAATTTCTTACAATTATGTAGAATAGAAACATTGTCCCAGGTCAAGCTCGTTTTAATATGGATTAATTTACATTTCAATTTTTCACTGCGCATAAGGAATGTGCTGCATCTATACATGATTTATGTGTGAAGATGGCTTTTTATTTTGATATTTCTTGGTTTGTTGCAAGTTCCAACACAAATAGATTATCCCATCGTGTCAGACAGGGCTATTATCCTTATCGTATCTAGTGTTGGTATAGTTGCGTTTAACTAGGGCGTGGCGGTAAGCTCAGTTGCGTAGCTCAGACAGCCTGCAAAAACAGCGAGTCAAGTCCCATCTTCGAAAATATGCCGTCGGCAATATTATATTATCGCAAGTTCTTTTCGTTTGCAAAGTTATTGGGGCTCGTTGAAAATCAGGTTTCTTTAAGTTATTTTGATACGGCTATCTAATTGGATGCCTTTAAGAATTTTGCGGGTAATTAGAGAATAGAGAAATCTCCAAGTGTGTGGTTCGTGGTTTAAGTTTTACTTCAGTCAGAATACCGTCAACTCACTGTTGGGATTGTAATATGACAACGCTCATTTAGTTTTCGATTAAAAGTGATTCTCGGGAGTCTTAGATTTTTTTTGTAATTAAAGAGAATTAACATTTAATAACATTTCGTCCAAAAAATTTCAGCTAGCAGCAAAAAAACACTTGTTCAAAATCTCGTTAAATTAAGTATAAATGTGGATACTAGTGCTTTGCATTAGGGCATTTCTGTGGAGACAAATAAAAGTAATTTTGTGCATGGCTTTACGAACCAAAGCGTACAGGGGCCATTTGTCTTCTTTTTAAGACACATAATTTAGAAATTAGAGTATTGCATTTTATTAGCGTAAAATCAGTTAGTACCATGGTATTTTACTAATACATATATTCAGAGTCTTCTCTGGTGCGAAGCCACACCAGCAACTGTAATGACCATGACTTGGCTTCTGGCATCCATATTGAATTTTGACATCTTCAAGCTACAAGTGAGGTACTTTCTGTATTTTATTATTGAATCCTAATTCAATTTATGGTAAATTATCTGTAAACGCCTCTCATCTCCGATGTTCGGGCTGCTGCGAGCAACCTCTCTTTAGATCGGCCCGGACTTAAGGCCGCTTTTCTTGGTTTTGCCCGTGACAAACCATCAAGTCTACCACCCTCACCGCAAATTCTATCCAACTATATTTACAATCAACGAACCATTGTCAGTCTCCAGAATTTGCTATACGTCTTCGATCACCATTACCACAATTTAAACTACACTATCTTGTTTACATCAGCGCCGCGATGAACGCCTTCCACCGTTATCTTCAGCATCACCATCCACCATTACCAGTTAAACACCAAACCACTTGGTTTTTTTCTGCCTCTGTCACCACTACCATCTCATCAAACAGCGAGAACCGCGTACCCTCTCCATAATCTATCAAAAAAGGCTTCTACACAGCCCTGCAGAAATCAATCGTGAATACAATGTGACACACATATTTTTGCAATTCACTCAACTCAAAGTTTAAACTTTAACCTCTAGCAGCAACAGAAAAAGAGTTAATATAAACAGAAACTTCAATCGATCGAACCGTTACATCGTTTTATCCTTCGTTGTCGTTTTGCCTAAACCCGTTTTAGATATCGTTCTCGAATGGTTTGGAAGTCACTGACTTTACCACGGCTTTAATTCCTACAATTATAAACGTCAACCTAACACTGCCGCTGTCTTCGAAAACATCTCTATGGCACCCCTTCTCCACTGCAGTTACCTGAGCTCAGCAAGCTGATGGGTAAGACCGACATAGAGTAAACTCTAAATTACACGAGAAAATGATGTTTCCTTTGTTGAAAGTTTCTGATTATGTCTTGTAAAGCCGAAAGGATCTCATATTAGAACATGCCCTTTAGCAAGACTTCATCTTTTGTTTTCTATTGTCTTGCAGTAACTCAGTAATTTATTTCAACAAATATTAGCTCGTTTAATTCTTAGTCGCAGTGCCTTACAACACAATTCTATTTTAAATAACTAATATTTATGCCGTTTTAGTTATACGCTTAAATCTGTTTACAGGTACCAACGCAATGGTTTAGTACAAGCTGAGATAGTTAACATACGGGAGGGGCAACTTATGCACCATGTTATTTACAGTATTCTGGCCAATTGACTAAACCTATCGTAGGCAATCTTTCACATTATTTACTTTAACCCAGTTTATGCTTTCACTGAGCGACATTAATTAGGCAGCTCCTATTTTAATTAAAGAGCCGTAAGACTTGAAATTTTGTCATTACACGATTATTTAGTATTTTTTTTCAAATTTAATGAGCTACACAGATTGGATTTACTTTTGATTGCTCGTTACTGTGATTAACAAAAGCAGCGCTTTAGCTCTGATCTTCACCAGGTTCATTTTACATTGTTAATTAACAAGAACATCTTAATGACAATCCATAGAAAACTAAAAAGTTATTGTTGATCTTTATTTATATGAAATAAACAGTATTTTTATGTAATGCCAGTTTTTTGTAAGAATTATCTAGTAGATCATGTTTAATCATCCCTATCAGGTTATGAATCTAGAAGACACAAAGGTGGGATTTGATATGAAAAAAAGATATGCCTTAAAAACATGACTAAAACTAAAATCTACAATTGTAAATGCATTAGAGTGCAAAGTCCGTTAAGAGAAGCGAGACCAATTAAAAAATATATATAAAGTTATTGAACTTGATCTTGCTCCCAAATCAAACTATTGTGAATGACCTTGTTGGACGTTACATTAATAAAAATTTATATTAAACTAACATTGACTAACAGCATCGTTTGCATTTGAATTCCAACATGGCCGAATACATTTTAAACGTAAACATTTCTCTTTGATATAAAGATTTCGATTTATCCATTGTCATGGAGTTTCTAAAAAAGAAGCAAATTCAGACCATTGATCGTTTACACATCCTAAATGTTTATCGCGATGCCGTTGGATAGCCAACCAAATATTGTAGATCAGTATCTAATCAGTTAAATCTTCACAAAATTTCCTGCATAAAATAATGTGGTCCAAAGGATATAAATTTACAATTCAAGCGTGTGATCCTTAAAACAGTTTGAATGCGGGCATTCTACCTTTTTTTTGCATTTACATTTTGCACTTCCGCGTTACATAAAGTTAGAGAGAAAAAGTCCTTTAAGGGATAAAAATTCTCACATACTTTCTTTTTTGTAACTGAGAATTTTAGTGACAATTCGGATAAATTAATTAAAATAAGGCATTCTTGATTAGTCTGAGTATTTATACATGTTCTGAGAATTAGCTAATGCCATCCACAGTTTACAATTTCAATGCAGATCCATGTATTCCTAGAAGTTTTTAATTTTTTTTTAAATTTTATTAGTTGTCTTTTAATTTGGATGTTTGCAACATTCAATTGCATTTGAGATTTATTTTTTGTTTACGTTTCTAGTATTGCATTAGATCCAAAATTTGTAATGTTACTATTTTGATATTTAAAAAAAAATTAATTAGTGAAAATGCTTTTGCTCTTTTTGTCATGAAACTTATGTGGAAGAGACCCTGTAAAATCCTAAACAATCACTGAATATTATTACAGTTGTTATACCCTAAGTTAACAATTACCTTTAGAGTCTTATGTTATATCAAGTGTATAAGTGTTATTCAAATTCCACGTTTGCAAATAAGATTTAGGAAAATTTCAAAGGTATGTATTAATAACACTGAATAATAATGCAGGAAAAAGAAATTTTTTAATCCTATAAAAGGCCGCAGTTACTCTTACATGTTATTAGTTGGAAGTCCTCCACCATCCAAGCTGCTTTCACTCGCTATATTTATTTATTTGTTCAAAATCAAGTGCGACGCAACCTACCAAAATATTTCACTCAAAGGCTCTAATAAATAAATTTGAAAAAACAGCACAAGGCGTTTCTGATGGGAAGAAAAGGGGCAATAAATAAAGGACAAAGGATAGTTTTACGGTTCACTAAATTTTTTACACTTTCATAGTGTCGACGGTTTGGTTTGTACGATTAACAATGTGTATCGATGCGCAGGTTTAAATATTCAAAGGTTTCACTGAAAGGGAATAAAAAACTTCTTTGCGTCTCTCAATGCTCATTGCATGCTTCTGTTAAGAATTCAAAAAACGGTTACAAACAGTTTATCGCTATTATTTATGGTACTCAATAATAGTTTGTTTTAAAAGTAAAACTATAGACGATGCTTATGTAGTACTGCAAGTCAAACTGAAACAAATATAGTTAAGATCTATAAGAGACTGAATAATAACTTGAATTCGCAGTACCGGTCTTTGTCTGTCTCTCTGTTAACAGTTTTTTCATTTTCTATCATCATTATCATGACAGTTAATACAATTTACACAAAAATTAATTAATAAACATTTTCAGCAAGAAATAGATTAAGACGGTAAAAGCCATCATGTCTGGTATGAAAACAAAGACAGGAGATGCCAAAGAAATGTCAAAAAAGAGCGTAATACAATCAACTTTTTGCTTACGAAACTAAAAGGAAAGAAATGGTGCATGCTGTATATCGACGTCTTGGATCGCTCCGCCATTTTGATGGAGATGTGTCAAAATCAAATATTTTGTATAATACAGAATTCTAAAACAAGTTGACAAAAAAGTAAAAGGTAATGCCCAGAAAAATTTTAAAAAAATTATAATTATTATTCCTATCATTTTTTCCAGTGATCATGGTACTTCTGGAAACGTTTGCTGTCTTTGACAATGTCCAGGATTCTCCTTTTCTGTGCCTTTCTTATCATCTCCTAGTTCAAGAAAGGTGACAGTTGAGTGGTAATGCTACTCTCTTTATAGACCACCGGCTCGGGTTTGTTCTTCAGCAGAGTATAGTGGAAATTTTTAAAAGGCAGGGTTGGTCAACGCTACTATTACCTTCGTGGTAAGTGAAAAAGTCACACCACTTTCTATTGGCACAGTAGAAGTAGAACTACTTGTGACTTTTGTTGACAACAAGCGTGCCAGAAGTTGTCCGATTTTCGATATGGAATTTCTTCTGGAGGCACGTTTGGACACTTTATCTCCAGAAGACTATCCTCCCATATGGCTCCGCCAGGAGAGGCATAGAATTTCCCATTTTCATGAGAAACGAACAATCCACATTCCTTAACCTCCACATTTTGAAGAAGTCTGTATACGTTTCTGACTTTGGGCTCCAGGTTCACCCCTCGAAATATGTTTTTGTTATTACTGATATCGGGTGGATATAAGGTTTTCTTCATTGTTCAATTTGGGGTAGTGGAATCTTTGAGATTGCAAAGGTCACGTGCCATAGTAGCTGGGATTCGGTCTTTCCAATTTGTAGTTTAGATTGAAATGCTGGCCTACTGTGTTTGATTCGATTTGGTGTTGTTGATCTTTCGTCACTTGTAGCTTTTTCTCAAATTCTTCCACAAGGAGTGCCATTTCAGCGTCCGATAAGCAACCTTCAAGTATCTCTGGGTCATAATCACATTCCTCATTCTTACTATTCGTAACGGGGTTTTGAATTGTCTTCTTCTATCTTTTTTGTCGGTTACACCTTGTGAAAAATTACTTTGCTTTGGTTCACACAGAAGAACGGCATTTTATATCAGAATTAATTCTTTGGAGAGGCCACAATATCCCATTATTGAAGGTCAATGCTGCAGCATCTACTCATCTCGAATAGGATTCTCTTTTGGAGTAGCTGATACGTTTGCCCGAGACGTATTTACACTTTATATTCATGAACATTTTAGCACAGTTTCCAATTTCCGAACATTTTATCCTATTTCTCCCCCGCATGAGTTGCTAAAGCACTTCTTGCACTTTCCATGTTCTTCTTCAAAAATATGACACACTACATTTTCTAAATCCTCCGATAAAGACTTTATACTAGTTTCTGTGTAAGAGCCTATATCATTTTGATGTGCAGAATTGTAGCTGATGGCTGTTCGTGTATCCCGACCGAAACCATGCAAAAAGCACATTTAAGTTAGTTATGAAGGAAGGAGTATTTGGCGCTAGTAAACACAACTGTATAAAAGCTGGTTTTTGGTCATATTACTTGAACCAATTATCTATCCTGTTTCTTGAAGGATGAATTCTTCAAAATACTATACGCGTTTGTGTTGACACCCCGAATGGCGTAATTCACACAATCCACCTTTTCAATAGGGATGCGGCCAGGATACTTTGTTTCAACCTCATTTCTTTGCTACTACATATTTCAAAATGATGTTGTATGTTTTGAAAAGATGAAGAGTAATGTCATTTTCCATAGCTTCTACTGACTGTTCCCTACAGCGTAAACATGTGGGGGTTAAAATCAAAGGCCTCGAAAAGTTTAGGAAGAAGCAAGGCTAACTCCTCACCAGTTTTTGAAACAAGTAAAATAGAACAAAACTTCACTCTTGACCCAACGAATAAACTTTTTCCTGTAATTTTCCCAACTATTACGGCGCAGTGTACATTTGAAGAGAAGGAGTGTCCATATGTCCTTTTGAGGTAACCGCCATCGACTGTACCTGTGATGAGTGGGAATTTTTTCCATCAACTAAAATCATCTCTAGTCTCTCTTTGGCGATTCTGATTTCTTCTTCAATAGTAGATGGCAAGTCATTTTAAACAGCTTTCATAATTGATCCACACCTACTCTTTCTTCAGCCAAACAAAATGTGGGGATATAAATGAAATCAATTTTAGCCATATTGCATGGCATCCGAGTAGCCAAAACCTCCACAGTAGGATCCCAAAACTAAGGCTTCTGTCAGTGGTACCTCATGTGCAAAAAGATCATCTTTTCTGATAACGAAATCATAACAATATTCTTCGCATTCCATGTCCAGATTCCTCCAGCTTCTATTGCAAATAGATAATCGCAATCTCTTGCAAATTTTGCTATGGTTGACCAAGGAGGTGAGACAGGAAATGTCGACTATGACGCGTTGTTGGAGAACCCACCCCAATGTTAACGGTTTTGTTTTCGCTCTTCTTTTTTCTGTGACGTTTTGGTCTCTGCTTCTTTTTGTCATCTACATCAACAATCTTACCCGCTAGGTGAGGCAAGATTTCAACAAGTTGTAAAGAAATGGAAGGGTCAAGGGTAAAAGTATCATGGTTGTTCCAGGGGTTCCGCGTAGCTACAAGACAAGGAGTTTTGGTAGCAACTTCTAGACCGTCTAGAATGAACTCACTTCTCTTGCGCTTTGATGGCTTGGTTTGACCAATAAGAATAACAGTTCAATATAGCTACCCCTAGAATTAAACTTGTACAGAAAGAGTCTAACCTTATCAATGCATGTATATACATTTAGAGAATCAAAAGACACTTGCGGAAATCCTCTCCAACGCCAAACACTTCCAAAACTTTTAAAAAAACTTTAAAAATTGACGATCTTGACAGTTCACTAGCAAAACGACAGCTATGATACTATAATATCGCGGCTACGTTCCTGCTACTCTCCGACAGCGTACCAACCGACAGTACCACAACCCAATTTCCCTAAATCACCTCGAGAACACTGACCCCGCGCAAGGATGGGCGAATTCATTAAAAAAATAAACTTTTAACTACTACTATCCTAACCACACCCTCGCTTGGGGTAAAATTCATTAAACAAAATGAACGTTTAACTGCTTCTAACCTAACCACACCCTCGCTAGGCCTCCCCCGCAAGATTGGAGTGAAATTCATTAAAAGAATAAGAAGCGGCTTATAACATTCATACACAGTTCATGTTGCAGTAAGGGGTTGGTAGTGTGTGCAGCAGCTGAATTAGTTGTCAAATTTATTGTTTCTATCGTGCAACATAACCTAAAATGTGCTTAAAAATCGTGTTTGTTTTTCATAGGGGTAGCTATATCGAACAATTGATCCAAATCCAAAGTAATTTTCCTTCTCCCATATGAACCGTCAAGCTTCCTTTTACATTTACAAAATTTAGTCATGCAACAGAGTTTATTCTTCAGTGTAGTTTGTGGCATGATTGTAGACTACATATACGTTGATTTGAATAGGCAAAAGTGCCACTGATTTGTCAAAAGAAGGAAGGAACGATTGTCGAAAAAGAGTAGAAATGTGTTGGAGTAACGACAGTTGTTTTACGATTTTATCTCTAGGTAACGGAAACAGATTTGTAAAATATGGCCACTTGAGTTTTGATTTTTCAAAAAATTCATGTTGTTTCCAATATTTCGCCATCATGAAACTTTCACTGTTGCTTCTATATAAGTTTTTGAGGCTACAGTAAATGTTCCGTAATGGGGCACCCCTAACTTTGGTTTGAAAGCTGAAAGGGGTCACTTTGTTAAAAATAAGTCATTGGTTATCCTTATCACCTCAGTAATTACTAAGGATGCTAGTTGTTGCACCTCGCTTAGTTTATTTTACTCCTAGCAAGGTTACGCTTAAGTTAATTATATTTACATTTCAATTTTGCTACTTCCCATTAATTAATCGCATAATTAGCATTTTTAAATTAAAATATTGTAATAGTATATATACCCAAATACTAAAATTGATTTTTTGATTGTCAAATGTCAATGTCAGAAATATTAGGTTCTTTTAGGTTACTTAATTGTTGTCAATTTTATTTTTCTTTAATTTCAAATAGTTTTCAAAAATTACTGTAATCAGCAGATTTGCTTATAATTTAGTTTTTTATATTTTAATAATTATTATCTATCATAAAGTTATTACCTTCTTCTCTTATTTAAATCGTATTTAGACTACCTTATGTTCGACACCTTTAACTGACACTTAAATTTCTTTTTTTTCCTTTCATTCCTCTTCTCTTCTCCGTGATCTTCAGCTTCCCAGTATTTGTTCCTGGTGCTCTCATGCTCTAATTTATATATCCTACTTCCCAAATCTTCTGTAGTAGTTGTTTTAATCGCACACGATGTCCTTCACACCTTCGTCACATCAAATTTCTCTCCAACACCAACTTCTTTCACTTTTGTTTTCCGCGGTATTTCACTTTCTTGATACCTCTTTCCCTTTAGTCCACTACCTTGCTTCTTTCATATAACTCAATAAAAACCTTCAAATTTTAAAATACCAATTTATTTTTTTTCTCTTCTATTCTAATACATTTTCCATAACATGATTCTAATATAACTTCTTTAACTCCTCAACTCCAATTACATAAACAATTACAACAACAATTATTTTCTTTATAATTTTTCTTTTCTTTTCTTTTTTACTTCTATAAATACACTAAATACAAATGTAGCCTTTCATATTTATATATAAATATCCATTTATTAATTTTTTTTATTCCGTTTCCTTCTCTAGTTTTTAACTCTCACTCAATTTCTTTTTACCAATTTTTTTTCTTTTCTCTCTTTTTTTTATCAACAACTACCTTAGTAACCTTTTTTTTTTTATTTTTTTCCCTTTTAATCTCTATCTTAGATCTAAATTCTATTTTACATGCATTATTTAATTTTGAATATTCTTAACTCCCTGCCTCATTTATCTACTTCAATATCATATTTTATCTTTACTTATTCATATTAAGGATCATATTTTGACCTTTTCTTTTAATATTTAATCATATCATTTGTGCCTGTCCTGTGATCTTTAGTTCCTTTTAATGAATCTTTTTGCAAGTTCTTTTTCAAGTTTTATTACTTGAGTTTTTAAATTATCTCGCTCTTCTGTTCTTGCCTGAAGATCTTTTTGTAATGATGCATTCTTACACTTTTCTTGTTCTAAAGTACTTTCATATTCAGCAATTTTATTTTGCAGTTTTTTCTCATTCTTAAACCATGACTGCTCTGGTCCTTCTACATTAGTGTCTTCCTTTTCAATCTTAGAAAGTGCATCTGAACAGCCTTCTGTGTTGTTTGAACTATCTACTGAAACTTCAATTTCTGACGACATTGTAATAAAAACCCAAAAGTGTAAGAAATTTTAGTTTACGTAACTGAAATATTTGTGGCGATGATTTTATTTTTAGACATTTTAAATGGAACGATTAGCATTTATTCTAGCTCTTTGATTTTCTTTCTTTTTCTGTATTTGTAATTTTTTTGTTCCTCTCTGACTCCTGATAGTAAATTCTTTAAATGTTCTTTCATTATCATTTTATATTTTTCCATCCTTATTTTGGATTTACTATCTTTCTTAAATATTTTACACCTCGATTCCTTATTTTTCTTTCTAGTCTTATTTCTAGATTTTCTTTTGACTTTGATCCCCTCCAACCTTTTATTTTCCATTGTCATCTTCATTTTGTTTCTTTTTTCTGTTTTTCTTGCTTTTCTTAGTTTATTCTGCCAGTTAATAGTACATTTCGATTTTCCTTCATTATTATTATTAATTTGATAAAATTGTTCTTTTTGGTAATTAGTCTTTATCTTATTTTTCAGATTTCCATCTCTGATTGGTGAACTGTTAATTCTTTCTTTTGGATTTATTGGTTTGTGGTTTACTGCTGTTGAATTCTCTTCAACATATTTGTTTATTTTATCTAATTGTATTTTCACATTCTGCTGGTAGTTTTCTTGTGCTTTTTCTTGCTCCTTAATTTTCACATTTATATCTGCATCCCTTATTTGTAACATGTTGATAATTTCTTCTTGGTGTCTTTCTATTTTCCTACGCATTTCATTCTGACATTCATCTATCTTATTATTCACCTCTTCTTGTATTTCACCTATCATGTTTTTAACAATATTATCCCATCTATTCTCATGATCTTCAAACCTTTAACTGACACTTAAATTTCTTTTTTTTATCAACAACTACCTTAGTAACCCTTTTTATTATTTTTTTCCCTTTTAATTTTTATCTTAGATCTAAATTCTATTTTACATGCATTATTTAATTTTGAATATCTTTGAAATTAATTAAGCATCATCACATTTATTTATATTTCTGACATTGACATTAGACAATTAAAAAATCAATTTTAGTATTGGGGTATATACACCTATACTATTACAATATGTTGTTTGTACCTGGACCCAACAGTTCTTTATCATGCAAGGACTGCGTACATGATGATGGGTTCAGTAGTAATCTTACATATCCAGCAAAGATCATCCCGAGGAAAAGTTTCCAGTTTCCATTTTGTGCGAAACTGGAGTTGTTGGGTTTTGAGGTCTAGTAGACAGAGTGAGCAAGATGATAGCAACAATATTTAGTCTTCTACAGCTTTGCATACTTAAATTTCTTTATGGGCTTCTTGCAAATAGCTCCTTGAAACGTTCATCAGATATCTAAGATTCTGCTCTCTGATGTGCTGCTAGTGTAATAGGATAATCGTTAACCCGAAGCTTTCACTTCTATTCAATCGGGGTGGAGCAGGATTTGATACACTGCTCTATTTATATAATCCAAAGCCACTTTACAAGCTGGGAAAAAGTAGATCCAAGCACAATAGTCTACCAAACCTGGGTTATAAAATACCTGCAACGCCATTGATACATTAGCGTTTAGCTGCTAAATAAATGTTTCACCCATCAAGGTCAATCGAAAAGTAGACTTAGTACAATCTTAAGAAGCACATCACAGAATTTTTGTACACTCACTTATTCAGTTCTATAAATTGATAGAGATTTACATTTAAGCCTTTTACTCTCCTTAATATTTTTGAGCTAAAGTGTAATAGAGCGTTTAAAGAGAAAAGAATATTGCACTAGTTTTATGTTATCTTTCTTATTTTCATTTTTTCGAAACCGGTAAACTGCAATTTCTACAGAATCCCTAATAGTGCGTAGTGACCTGCAAGATTTGTTAGAAATGTGCAGTTTTCCAGATTTCTAGTCTTCAATCATTTATTTTAGAGGAGTAAGATACAGTAGGGATAATAATTAAGGTTAGATTGTTGCCCTCAGATTTTCTGAAATTCACTGCGATACTATAAGCAACATACCTTTAGCCGCTTTAATTATAATTCAGGTCACTCCCAACCGACGACATCAAGTCCTCTTTCTGAGTTACTCGGGATGTAATTCAATAAGGAATTAATTCTTATAACATCAAGTGCTTTGATTATGAAGTGTATTTTTAAAGAAAAACAAAATAAGTAAAACAAACTTTTTACACTTTACAATCATATAAAATTCAAACAGAATTCAAACAAAATTTATCTGACTGTGTGTAAATACTCGTAAAAGCATCTTGGTTTATCTACGTTATTCAATGCATTGGTCATATAAATAGTTCAAAATATACAGTAGTTAAACATCTTAAGAAGAGAGTTGAAGTGGCTGCGAGATTGTATGATATATAACTCATCTCATGAATTGTAAAATAATAACGAAAACTGAAATTCGCAAAACTTCATCTACAGTAAAATAAGTTCCTGTTATCATTTCTAATGGATGGTTGAATTTCGTTATTTTTAAAAGTTCTGGAAAGTGAAAAGTTTGTTCATAATAAAAATTCAAATAACAAACGGTTGGTCGTTGTACGCACGAAAAATATAAAAATCATTGAGAGTTGAGTTTGGCTAATTAAGCTGCATTTAGAATTTTCTAACTTTAGCAGCTCATAAATTTTCAATAAAAGTACATCATTGTATAACTTTTCAGTTAAACGGCTGGTAACCGCGCTGTTTAATATTCGCATTAAACGCGGGTGAGCGAACAGCCGAGCTATGACCTGTCGCCTCAGCAATTCACCCAATCCTGGGGGCAGCTTTATTGATAGCAAAAATGAATGTTTGATTTTAAGAATTTATTACTAGGGGTTCATAAGCTTCCAGTTTATGTTCAGAGTCAGTCTCTATATAGGGACGAGCTGCAATGGCGACTGATATTGCAAAAATACCAATAAAACCTACTTATATATCGTTTGATTCGTCAGATTTCCTCTTTGAAGTCGCTTTATCAGTTGAGAAATCCCGGATATAAATTTACGGTATATTCATTTCAGGAATTAAAATAAAAAATTAGAAGTTAGATTCGGATTCTAGAATTTTAATAAAAATTCTTTTTTGGAATATTTCATCTGGAAATCTCATTAATTTTTGTTTTACACGGATGAATAAGCAGCTTTTTGCTTTGAAGGTAAATAGAAGAAACGATAATAAATTCTACACGAAGGTTACATATTTCTTTGTCGCACATATAGAGGATGTTAATTTGATAATGTAACTGTTTACAACTATATTTTTTATTTATCTGTACTATTTAATTAATTATGGTTACATACAAATATGCCTTTTTCTTTTTTTCCACTTGCGTTAACAGAAAACAAATTTTCATTTATACCTATTCAAACTTCAAAGAAGCAAAGACATAAGATAGAAATATGTAAACAGAGACGACAAACAATAAAAATATGTTACTGGCACATCTTTGAGAGTTTCAAACACTTTTAATTTGCAAGTGCAAATTGTAGGCAATAAATGTTTTAAAAAACTTTTTTTATAGTATTACGACATTCTTCTAAGAATTCTTTCTCGTAATATTCTTCCGAGAATCTTTTTCCAGAAATAAATGTAGTAGTGACATTAAATGTGGTGACCTGTTCAAGGTTTTCAATGTTGTCCGATAAGGTTTACAACAGTAAAGTCTGCTTTAATTCGTTACGAGATGAAGGGAGTTGTGAATCATTAAATTACTAGGCGTTACAATTAGAAAATCAAGTTGGTAAATTATGACATGTGGAAGGTACTTTTCTAAAAGCTATGTCAATATTCGTTACTAGAGCGCGGAAAAATATGCAAAATGCTCACTGTATCTTTTAATATATTCTTTCAAAACATTGGAATTACCCGCTTTATTACTTTTTATGTTTTAAATAGCTCTAAAGAATAAAATCTGCAATTTAATAATTCTAAAGAGTGATTTTGCATTTTGCATATTTGTCCGCGCTCTATTCATTACATTAGAAACAAAACCTTTTTAAAAACAATTATGACAAAATAATGAAATTATTAAGAGCGTCTGTAACTCTGTCTTTATCCAAAAGCCTCATGGAGAAGATCTTTGACAGACAGCACGTCAAAATCGCCCGCAAGCCTTCTAGCCTTTGCTTTTTCCATATTGTATGTCTACTAGTATTCTGTACGTAGAGGAGGTACATCTTTGAACTTTTATTTTGAAATGTTAAGCCAATCTGTTTATCTATTAGTACCAAACGTGAACATAAATCCAACTGGGATTCTATAAACGGCGTTTAATATTGAGTACTAAAGTTTTGAGGTCAAAACCTGGAATTGTTAAGCGTTAGAAACTTGATGCCAAGAGCAAGATGAAAAAAGTTGTGAGCAAATGTTTAGATCGAACTCTGGGTCTCCGTTATAACGGTTTGCCTTGCAAAGTTATGCCGTAGGAATTAAAGTTTTTTGTCTCTAGGAGAAAGTCCACCCTGGAAAAGTTGTATCGATCTAATGTGCTATAAATGTAAGCAAAAAAGAAATTGCCTCTCTTGTAACTAGACAGTGTAGCTGCAGTTTCACTACACTTTCGTGATCACCCGATTATGGTCAAAACGATTATTGTCAACTTATTAACTGAAGACCACAGGATGATGAACAAAATTCTCTCCGAGGTACAAGTGTCTTCACAGTAAACATTGGATGTAAAGCAGATAAAACTGAAAACAATTTGGTATAAATAATGGATGTCACGGTCGAAAAATTAATAACCTTATACGATTGAGAGTGAAATTGCTTTCTTGTGGTTGTTTTTGAACTACTGATCAGGGCAGTAATTTTCTGCATTTCTGCATTTAATTCTTTTTAAAGACTTCATTCACGGCTGATTAAACTTTAACCAAAATATCATTGATTAGATTTTAAAAGTTCCTTAAATTAATTTAAAAATCTCTATCGCAGGTAGGATTCGAACCTACGTACCCTTATCTCGCGCAAGGTGCATTAACCAACTGTGCTACCGAGGTAGGTATTCTAGTTGGTTAATTAGGTTTGAATCTTTCTAGATATTAAATTTGTATTGTATTGTAAAGACGTTATTAATAGTTTAATGTCTGTCATGAGTGAGTGACTCGAGAAAATTATTAGATTTAAAATTTTAGAAGTTCTATTTTCATAGAAACCTTCACCATGAAAAGTAGTAGTTGGTTAATATTTTATTATCAAAGACTTCCCTTATCCAAGATTCTGGAGTTGTTAAGAGAACCATATCCTGTTGTTAGCAACCAGTACATTAAACTCAACACACGCAATGTTGAAAGAAGGTTTCGCAAAGCTTCCCTTAGTAGTGAGTAGTTCTCACTGGTTACTCCAAACAAGGATGGGGAATCTTGGTGTGTTTTTCTATGATACTGTTAGTTTCTTGATGTTCTTTTATATATGTTCCAAACATGACAATTACTCAACTTAAGTTTGTTTCGAAAACATCACCAATAGTTGAAGATACTTTAAGAAACATAAAAAACCAAACCTTGGTATTTGAGAACAAACTAATGCAATTCATCTAATAATCATCATGAACCTGACGCGGGTAAAACACTAGAAGAATACGAATCATTTTGTGAACAGTTGCAAGAAGAACTTAACGTCATACCAACTACAGAAAGAACATTTATCATGGATGATATGAACGTCAGAATAGGCAATGACGTAGTGGAAGGTATAAAAGCGAGATTAAATGAAGAATTGATAAATGAAGAGTAGAATTGAATAATGGGGCAAGTTCTAAGTGCCATGCTTTATGTCTCCTAAAAGGGGCCAAGTACCAAAAATTCATTTGTGCGTACAATTACCTCATACAGTGTGCACATCTGAACAAGTCTTCCGATAATACAGTGCTATACAAGTACTTTCCTCAGGTTTTTAAAAAGAAATTTCCAAATTTAAGTTTTCGAAGACCAAGAACAGATACTTGTAACTTGTGGTAGGTACGCATGTGAAGAAAAAGCCACACCCCTACATCTGCATCTGCAAGGGCATCCTTAGAATTGCATCATCGCAAAGCAAAAACTGCTCAGACTAATGTGACAGAAGACTTTGCTGCATCGTAACTTCCTGGCAGTAATACTTTTACTATAATCATGGATCAAGTGTTATTAATGCCTACCTTAACACATTCCGATATGTCTTACATGAGACAGCTGTCATTATACAACTTCAGTGTGCATATTTCGGACAATAATGAAGGGTCCAGAGGACAAGTCTTGAATTCTGGTATCACAGAGAAGCCTAAACTTATTATTGGTGCGATAACCGATCAATATAAGAATAGAGTCGCAATTTTTTTATGATGCTTCTAACATCTGTTGGATTATTCACAGAAATTACTCTGAGATTTCTTGTCAGTTGATTGAGGAAAGAAAGAGAGTGAAGAAACGTTTTGTGCCTGAGGACATAAAAGACATAATAAAGGAATAAAGATTACAATAAATCACGACAACTTTTTTAACTTGCAAAAAGCAGCAGATTCTTTAATATCTACTTCTAAGTTTTGCATATCCAAACTTTCCATGATAAAAGTGACCCAAGATCAACCTGGCTACGTATACACAAAAAACAATATTACTGAAATAGAGACATGGAACAAGAGAAATGTTAAAAAAATGTTAATAAAAAATGTTAATAAAACCGATCTTAAAACTATCCAGTTGCGTTTGCAAAAACACAAACCTAACCTAAGTGAAGAAAAGAAGAAAAATTTAAGAGCTATAACACCATTTTTGAAACTGCCAGAGCACAAACAATTTTACCAAGAAATGACATATTAGTAAGTGGCACTAAGCACTACAGAAAATACAAATGGCACTTGCCCCATTTCGCAGCTTTTCTTTTTCTTTTTTTTTTATAAAAACAATAAAAATTGGTACATTTGATTTTCCAGTATAATATAAGTTTCTTATGCTTGCAAGATTCATTTTTTCATATGCATTCATACAGGTTAACACGTTTAACAAAATAAAACAGTTTATTGCTACTACTGAAAATTTTACTTTTGGCACTTACCCCCTTATTTAATTCTACTCTTCAAATGTTAACTCTATGCGCGCAGAATGAAATGAGCATAAACAACACATTCTTCCTCCACGAACCTCAACATAAATACACTTGGTCTGACACTAGAGATCGGAAATCCACCATAGATTATATTATAACAACCAAAGCAGTACAACCCAGAAAAAATATTTGATGTTAGGATGCTGTCATCCGCTAATGTGGGATCAGACCATGGCCTGGTAGTGCGCAAAATACAAATCTAATAAGGATTGAAGCAGAATACATAGAAAAAAATCAATGTTGAGTCATTAGAAATGGAAAGCACAAGACACCATTATAAAACAAGACTAGGAAAAGAACTTGATTCAACCAGCATCACCGCCACAAATAATGTAGAACAAAGCTGGGAAAAACTGAAAACTAGCATATTAAAAATATCAGAAGAAACGTGAACAATAAGCAAAACAAAAAAACCATGGTTTACCGAAGAAGTAAACATATTATGCAAAAAGAAAAGAGATGCATTCTTGAGCTACAGAAGTACAAAAACCGAGATACATAGAACAAGAGAACTATGTAACAGTGAGAAATAACGCAAACTCAAAAATTAGGACCACTGAGAAAGATTTACAAAAGACTTTGAACATGACTTCTACAAAAGCCAAGAAAGAGAATGGAAACTATTAATATCCGCAAGAAAAATAGTAAACATAGACAATTAAAGAAATTTATTAAAATCGAGCGACTGCTTGGACCACTTTAAGAAACTTCTTAACGATCACGAAAGCACAGCATGTCAAAAAACAGAAACACAACAGTCTACATGGGAAATAACCGAAGACCAGGGGTTAAACATAATAAAGAGGCTAAAAAATAGAAAGACACCAGGAGAAGACTATATTATAAACGAACAAATAAAATATGATGGACCGAAAATATACAAGAAGCTAATACAGGAAGAAAATGTACCAACTAAATAGAAGTCAAGCATTACTCTACTTCTGTTCAGAAAAGCAGACAAGAAGAATCCGGCAAATTACAGAGGTATATCCCTACTCGAAACAATACCAAAGGTGTTTACAGGAGTCGTCGCTGAAATTCTGCGAGACACTGTACCAACTAGTGAGGAGCAGCAAGGGTTTAGAAAAAACCGATCTACAACGGATGCTGTATATATAATAAGAAATCGCTGAAAAAGCATTTGAATATAATAACCTAGCTTTTCTAGAATTTGTCGACCTCACAAAAGCCTTCGATAGGATAAAATTAAAAGATATAGTAGAAATCCTCAAAAAACATTGAAGAACTTAACCCAGACTGCCACATAAAAATCAAACTCGGAAGCAAACTGTCTAATAAAATCACGACGAATGCTAAAATCAGACAAGGGGACAACTAGAGACCACTGCTCTTTAACATAGTAATGGCCAAGTCAATTCAGAGCATTACAACAATGGAAGGATATATAAGGGAACGCCAGAACTTCAATATAGTGTGCTATGCAGACAACAACAAAGACAATCTACAAAAACTTCTCCACAAATTTTACACCACGGCAGGAAAATACAATATGAAAATATCGATTGAATAAAACAAAGTGACTAACACTATCAAGAGATCCAATCAGGTTAAACCTGCGATCGATGACAAACTATTAGAACAACAGGACATGTAGTTACTCAGGGGTAGATATAACGAGCAACCACGACCTATATAAAGAAACTACCAAACAAGTCAGGAGCGCTAAAACACATAACATAGCGGAATAGAAACCTCAGGACTGAAACAAAAACAATACGTCCCATACTAACATATGCTATTGAAACAAAAGCAAATACCAGCAAAATAAAATAAGCGCTAAGAACATCAGAAATGAGAATATTAAAATCAATACTGGGGAAGACAAAACGTGATCCAGTCAGGGACGTAGACATCAGACATCAGTGCGATATCCAGAATATTGTAAGATGGGACCGGGCGAGAAAAAAGAATTGGAATCAAACACGTCTCCAGAATGGATAACAAGAGACTAGCTAGAGCGGCACGAGATGGAAACCCGTATAGATAAAGACCACCAGGAAGACCATCGAAGAGATGGCGAGACAGCTGGACATCGACCTCGCAAGAAAGCCAGTGAAAACACAGGCCATAGGCCTAACGTACGAAGAAGAAGAAGAAGAAACCAAACTCAAGTCCCAATTATAAGAGTGTAAGGTAACCATCTATATCAAGCAAAAGTAATCAGAAAACCTTCTATCATTGTTAATAGTCAGATTTCAAATCTCTATGTTATAATATCAAAAACCAGGAAGTGTCAGTACATAAGATTTTGTTATAGTTTGCGTGCAGTTTTCTTTGGGTATACAAAAGATACTGAAAGACCACTGTATCATTTGATTCTGAATAGACAGGAAATCCGACCAAGAGTCTCTCGCCAGTTCTAAAATTGCGCACTTATCGCAAGTACTTTACCCATCAGATAAGCTATGCTAGAATGTGCTTGATTGAATGTTAACAGTTCGATTATGCCTGAGAAATCGTAAATTTGGAAAAAGAAAGAAATTACGTCGGATCTTCTAACTTTCTGAAAATCAGATAGCAGTATTACAATTCCCAGGAAGTTAGTATTAGTCATGAATAAAGACCGGATTTCTAGGCAAATGCCTAATTTTAGATTTTTTAGGCAAGCGAAGGAAAATTTGTTTTAGGATAATCTACGCATTTTTCATTAAACAAAATTTTTTTTTAAGTGCTTAAGTGCCTTTTTTCTATGTTTTTGAAATAAATGCCTACAATCTTCAATTCCTGCCTATAAATGCCTATTTTACCTAAATGAGTGCATATTTTACTTGTATAAATTTTTAAACTGAATATTTTACTTTAAGAATTTTTAAAATACAATGTCTGTATTGTTACCTTTATTTATTAAGATACGTTAGATATTTTTAGACATTTGCTTTCAACTTCTTTTCAAAAAACCTTTTATAATTCATTTCAGATGTCCAGGCAATAATAAATCATAATTTCGGCAAACAGTTCAAAAATATTACAATAAGCAATAAAGCTATTCATTAAAAGTAAGAAGTAGCAAAGAAAGGGTGTTCTTAACAAAACATAATCCGCTTGAGGTGTTTGTGTTGATAGGCGTTTAAACAAGTCAGACTCCTCATATACGTGCCAAATTTTAAGAAGCAACTTAACCTTAAATGTTATTTAAGTAAGTGTATCTTCTTTATAAAACCACAAAAATTCAGGTATAACCAATAAAACGCCAGGAATCTAGACTTAGACTAGGTCTAGAATTTAAACCCTTTAGGAATCTGGTTATTAAATTAGTTGCTTCCAAACTTTTTTGGGAAAACGTCGTACTTGTTCAGGTACTTTCGAGGTGTAAGGGTTGAAACTGTGTTTTATTTGTGGGCTTGAATAATGCCGAAGGAAAAATCTTCTTTAAGGGTGATGCTTGAACAGTGGACCAAAAATAAAGACCATTTTGTTACTGACGGAGAGGTATTATTTTGTCAAGCATGGGACAAAACGGTAAGTGGAAAGCTATTTAATAGTACATACATGTTTAAATTGATAAATAGATGTACAGGTTTACTGATTTTAGATACAATGTTCTAAAAAATGTCATGTTACGGAACATGAAAACACTGCAACACACCAAAAAATGTTAATAGAGTTAAAACTAAGCAAACTTTAATTACAATGTCTCAAGCTGGAAGTAGTAGCATCAATAATTTTTATTTAGATTTATGTGAATTAATGGTTGCCTGTAATATTCCATGGCATAAAACTGAAAATGTTTACTTCAAAGATTTTTTTGAAAAATATTGCAACAAGAGCGTTCCACATGAAGCTACTCTGAGGAAAAACTATTTGCCATTATTGTATCAAAATGTAAGTTAAGCAAAATGATTTATTAATCAACACTAAGTATTAATTTGCTCTTTTAGAACATAAACGGCATATGAAACGATATAGGAGAGAATGATATTTGGGTCTGTATAGATGAAACTATGGACATCAAATCAAGATATGTGTATAACATAATTGTGGGTAAATTATCTGCTGATGCTGCATCCGTACCACATATACTGGCTTGCAAATTCTTAGAAAAAACCAATCATGCTACTATCGCTCGTTTTTTCAAGGAATCATTAGGTAGGTTACGTACTATGTAATTCTAATTTTAAAAAAATGCCGAGCATCTCTGTACTTGTTAAGAATGATCAAAAAAAAATTACCAAATATATTTACATATACTATTTTTTTATGGTAATCTGCTTTGATCATTCTTAATAATTGGTTACTTCCAGAGGGATTTCTCAAGAAATTAATTACATCTCCTCTTGCTTTAATGGCAGTAATCAATTAGTGTGTTTTATTTTACTTATACTTTATTTCTTTCGTATTTCAGCAATTTTATGGCCATGAAAGAGTTAAAACTTTTTACTCAGACGCAGCTCCCTATATGAAAAAGGCTCCCACTGCTTAAAAAATATTTTATCCAGAGATGCTGCATGTAACTTGTATAGCACATGCACTTAATTTAGTTTGTCAAGTGATAAGAAAGCAGTATGAAGATGTAAATAGCTTAATTTCATACACGAAAAAAGTATTTATAAAAGCACCTACACGAACCGAATTATATAAGCAAGTGAATCCGGATATACCACTGCCTCCTGAGCCAGTACTAACTAGATGGGGAACTTGGTTGCAAGCTGCTTTTTTCTACTGCGAATATTTTCATCAAGTGAAAGAGGTGAACATATTTAAAATAAGTTATTGTTATTAAGAAGATTATACACATATACATATATTCTTTATAGGTTGTTATGCAACTTGATGGAGAAAGTTCTGACGCAATAAAGCAAGCTCAGCGTTGTTTCCAAAACAACAGAATTGAACATGATCTTAGCTATATAAATTCTCACTTTAAAATTCTGGTAGATAGTATTAAAAAACTGGAAACTCAAGGTTTGTCCTTAACAAGAAGTTTGCTTATTTTAAAAACGGTAAGTACGTCTTTGTCTTCTGCTCCAGGAAAAGTTGCAATTTCTGCTAAAAATAAATTGGATTGCGTATTAAAAGGTAATACAAATTTGGAGGTACTAGTCTCAATTAATCAAATTTTGTGTGGATCAGATGTAGCTATACCTTTTAATTACAGTATTAAAAACTGTGACGTTCCAAAATATAAATTTGCTCCAATAACTAGTTGCGGCGTAGAAAGATCTTTTTCTGCATACAAATTAATTTTAAGTGACAAACGACATAACTTGTCCAAACCTTTGTTGGAACACCTATTAGTTTCCTACTGCGGATGTAAAACTTTTGTTGTATATAATATGTCCTTATATTGTAGTACTTCTAATAATAAAATGTATTTCTAATATTGTAATTTGCTTTTAGATGTATTATTTAACATGTTTTGAGTTTTTTATCGATTTACCATTTTATCATATCAATATTATTTTGCATAGAATACTTGGAATATTTAGTTGTTCAACACAATAATTATTAAATACTCAATTCTAGTTCACAAAATTAATTATAAAGACATATAAAGATTAAGCAGTAAAGCTTAAAATCTTGAATGAATTTTCTTAAGAATTATTAAATCGTATAAAATTGCTATTTAGTCACCTAAGTGCTTATTTGGTGGCCTAAAATGCCTATTTGGTAAGCTAAAGTGCTTATTTCGTTGCCTAAAATGCCTGTTTGACCACCTAAATTGCCTATAATGATGCCTACTTTGAAGGTTTTTAGTGCCTATTTGCCTGCCTATTTTGATGATTTTTAGTGCCTATGGTAAAAATCCGGTCTCTAGTCATGAAACCTATAGAAACTGTATCTAATAACTTTAAAGATCAACCTACTATTTATTAGTTTATAATTGTCTTCAGTCTCCAGGAGATCAATATCTTTTAGATCGCTTGGGTCTTTTGTGTTAAATTTGCAGGTTAGCTGAATTGTCTAAATAGTCCTTAAAAAAATACAGACACAACCTTAAGCAATTTTTTTTAGATTGCTTTGCCTTCTCAAGTTTGTTGCGTTGATTCTTCCATTTCTAGTGACTTTTTTGTTTCTCAACCATTACCTATCACTCTCACATCGACATCGATACACCGCCACCGGTTTAATTTCAAATCCAACTTCATAATTCACAACATCGACCAATACCCTGCTCCAGTTGAGCGGACATCATAATGATATCAATGAAAGTGAAAAAATCTAACTTTGCTTCGCAACTTACAAGAAACGCTGTTTTGAGGCAATCAAATGAGGAAGCTTTGAAAATATCGAATCGGTAGTTTAAATTAATGTGACATAAAAGTTAATTTGATTGAAAAGGAAATTTTAATTTATTAGCACTCGGTCATCCGTAACGAATGGAATGAGAACTATATACTGTTAGAAGGAAGATTCAGGAAATCGCAGACAATAGAAAACGATGGACAACGATACGGTAAAAGTTACGTTTAAAAAGGGAACCAAAAAAAATAATATAAATTGTCACGCCAGCTTCTGTAATAGCGAAAAGTTTGTATAAAATATAAAAATGAAAATGTAACACCAATAAAATAGGTTAAACACGTGAACATAATAAAGTCTTAATGAGGTTGTTCTCCAATAGCTTCTACTGTGTAAGAAAGATCTGAGCTACTTTTTACAAACTGAAATTCCTATTATTACTGCACTTTTATTCAAGTCATCGTACAAAAAGAATTTCCTTTCATGAATTTCTCTCAAAACAACTTAAAAGCAGTTAACAGGAAAAGGAGCACACAAACAATTACGAGTTTTTCACCTCGAGAAATTTGAAAACCTCATAAACATTTGTGATATTGATTTATAGCTCTATTTTCTGTATATGGGCACGTATTTTCAAATGAAAATCTTCATCTTCCGCCTACGCTATTACACGTGCAGCACCCTTGCGCTAACATTTTCTGCATTATTTATCATTATATACCACTTTTGTAGCACTAAATAGAACAAATGTTTTTTTTTGTAAGGCCACTTTAAGAGAGAAAAAAAGAAAGAGGGAAAATCTTATTTCTGGCAGAAACTCACTCACACGAATGCTTACAGGTTCTTGAATCGGGAAATTATTAAATGCCTTCGAAATACGATGGAAAAAATATTCCTGAATTGAAAAAAATAAAGGATGTATGCTTCAAGGGTTTTTGTAGTAGATAAATAAATCCATTCAATATTTTCTGGAATATCATTATTTTTCCAAATGTATTTTTATATATTTTGCCCCGGTAGTACCTAATTTCCGCTTTTTATTTTATTTTATTTTCAAATTTTGTTCTAGAAAATTTTAACTGCTATCTAATTAGTTGCATCTTTTGTAAAGCTTAAAGCGCTTTATTCAACGTCCCTTCTGTACTTTAGATATAAAAAGAGACTGCACCTATAGATAAAGTAGAATTAAAAAGAGAGAAAAAGCGACCGTTTTAAGGATTCAGCAGTTTACAAGATCAAATGAAAAAGTTTTTTCTTTATTTGGTATTTTGTAAAAATATATGGAAATCCATTTTACAAGAAGCAATTTCAAAAGAATGAAAGCATGGATTAAAGCAGATAAGACGTGAAAAGTTTGCGTCAAGGTTAAAAAGGGGATGTCGTAATTTTCTGGCTTTTTTTGGTATACTGTATAAGTTGGCATTTGTTTCCAAGTAAGAGAAAATTAAATTTAAAGAAAGATTCTTAGCTAAATGGTCTCACTGTATTACTGTAAGATAGGATTGCAAATTTTATTATTCTTAAATTTTACACGTGCTTGAAAAATAATTACTTCATTTAAATTTTTTATATATTTCAAGTATATCCTGACTTCTCTTTGTATTTTGTTTTATGAATTAAATCATTTGAATGAATAACTTTTTTATTATACGTTTCAAAGTATAAACTCTCCTTTACTAAATTTTATTACTAATAATAAAATGGAGTATAATAAAAAATTTGTTAAACATTTTTATATTAGAAAAATACAATACTTGATAAATCGACAAACTGACAAGGTCGGTATTCTAAGTAAAAAAAATAATCAGTCCTTCGAAGATTTAATAAATTAAAAAAAAACAAGAGAGCTACATTATTTGCTAAACTGCTAATTATTGGTTTTTTCTCAGGTGCGCGTTTGTTAGTAATTAGTAATTACACAAGTATTGATCACCACAAAGTTGTTTATAATACTTGAAGCCACGCCAATTATCAAATCTCAAAAATTCTGAACATCTCGAAAAGTTGCCAGCTGCTGTTGTAGTTAATCGGAAGTTTCTGAGAAGAATAATTAAAATTAATTAATTAAAATTACTTTCTTTCAATATATTATGACAACTTAGATTTAAATACTCTGAAAGTTGGATTCATGTGTTCAGCGCTCTACTTCTACTATAAAAACTAAGTGGACTGTGTTCCTAAATGTTTTTGGGTCCAGTTGGCTATGGAATCTAATTTTGGTGTGCCGCCTTGTTAATTTATTTCAACAATTTGCTTTCTGTCATATCGCAATTGCAAATGTCATTGTCCTGCATTTAGAGTTTTAGTTAATCTTGTGCTGAAATTCGTTGTATTGTTTCACCTTTTATTTCTTTAATTGCGTTTATTGTACGAAAAAGTCTTCTTCAACACTAAAGTTGTTCTTGTACTGTGGTTGATGTAAATGTAAACATTAAAATTAATGAAATTTGTTTCACCATCATTGTAAATAATGGTCTATACTGTTCAACAAGACACTTTTATCGTTATATCTTATTATCGGAATGGTGCAGTTCACGAGGTAAACTGGACATGTTCTATTCAAGCTTGTAAAGATGAATTTAGAATCCGATTTCCCGAAGTCTTTCTCTAAATGTCATTAGTTTCCTCTTGGAGTCTGTTAACGTAAGTGGTTATAATATTTGATAATTACAAGATTTTGTTATCGATGTAGAAATGTTTGAAATACTTGAAACTTTGTGCAATGAAATTGAAAGTTCTGAATATGATCTCTCTTGAATTTTTAATTGGCTGACTCACATTCATCACTCGATTTATTAAAAAGAAATTTTGAATCTTTAGCATTAAATTTTTAGCTGTTTGAACTGTTACTTAAAATATTCTTCTTCGCGTTTGGAAATCGTTAACCTATAAAGAAGAAAAAGAGAGCCAGGAAAACAAAAAAATTCTAAGTAAAACCTTACACGTGCTCAATTAAGCTTGACTTTTGCTGTTTTAGTTTCAGCTGTTCTTAAAAAGCTATCTTTGTGATACTAATTGGACGAATATGCTACAAGTTTGATTTAATTGGCAAAGCTTTATCAACTAAACTGGTTTTGGTTATTCTCTTGAAGAAAAGGACGCAGTAGAAACTGCTCCTTGAATCTAATAGTCGTAAGTTGTCTTTATAAAATTATTTCAGAGAACAAACAGGTCAAGGGGTCAAAATAGACCTTTTGTGGGTTTAGCCATTGTCTAGAACTCGGAAACTACTCACCTGCTTTCAAAAAATCTTATTTATATCATCACTTTGTGACTCAATAGGAGCTCCACACTTTCCCTCCATACCTGGTAGAAGAAGGTGAACATAGGTCAGACCTTGGTTCCCGAAAGGAATGAATTTGGGTAGAGAGATTGTTTTTGAATATGTCCTGTCTTTGTTCCAAGCTAGCCAAGGTTGAGTTTAGTTTCACAGAAGTGTGTAAGGACTGGGTGAAGTGGTGGATTCTGTTAAATACCAAAACACCGTTTCAAGTGTTAGTCCTGTGTAAAATGACTATCAAGAAGAATGTCCCCATTGCCAATTGTGGAACAATGAACTGAATAATTAAAATGTTCCTTTGTATTTTGTGTTATCCTTACTTAGGCTTATTCACAATAAAGTTTTTGAGCTCTACCTCTGATTTTAGTTACATTATTTGCAGTTTTGCTCAGAAATATCTACAGTTACAAAAACTGAAAAGGAACACCAACTTTTATAGATTCGATTTCCAGCTTAAGGAGGTATTTAGATTTTGCTGGAATATTTTTGCAACAAGGACTAAAAAGTTGTGAAAAAGATAGAGATGTTTTCATGGTACAGCTACCGTTACAAACTAATGTTAAAACCCTAATTTATAGCCGACGTGAAGCAATCTAAAACACATTCTGAGGTAGACGTTTTTTGTGTTTATCAAAATAAATGAAATTACACCTGATAAATTGCAATGTTATTATAAACATAGGATGACCTGATGTGATGTTATTTTTTCTATTATATTAAAGAATAAGAGCACAAAAATCTTTTTTTCGATACATATCAGTGTGAAAACATTAATTTTAGATGTAAAAGGATTTGGGAAGTTAATATTTATTATTTCTTATTTAATCTGTAAAACAACAAAATTATTCTTTGAAGAAAGGTATTAACTTGAATATCTTTAACGTAAATATCTTTTACTTTGTATAAAATCTATTACCACCGAGTATCCCAAATTAATGTAGTTTTATTATCAGCAATAAAATAAGTGTTACCTGCAATAAAAAATAAAGGATAATAAGAATAAAACAAACGTCTCAGAAAATATTGCTGGATAGTGTAAGATTCATTATTTTATTTTACAGAATTAACCAAGAAACAGTGTTAATTCTACACGTTTATTTATCTTTACTTCTAACTTCGACTGACTTGACCCTAAATATTAATTTAAGAATGTTTCCAATATCCCCTATTCGTTACGGATAATTAAGTCGGTCATTGCCAACAGACCATAGATGAGCATGGAAATACATATTAATATCGGATTACGACTCTTCGTTAAATAAACATTCCTACAATAAATAAATCAGAACAATCTACAATAGGTATAAATGAAATAAATCAAAATACAACAAAGAAAAACAATGGACCTCTTAATGAGATTCTTTCATAACCAAATCTGCATATACTATGTTTATAAGTATAACTATACAGACCGGTCTTCCAAAAAACCAGACGTCATGCGGCTGTCAATATTATATTTTTACCAATATTTATTACTATGGCTTTTTCCAAACACTGACCCGTTTCTGGCCCATTTCAAAATTTACTAAAGTAATAATTTACGAACTTCGTTTTTGTTACAACTCGGTAAAAAATAAACAAATCTTATGGTTCGTAAACCAATAAAATCACAAATCAGACTTAACAGTTAATTAAACAAGACATTTTCTATACTTTGTAATATACGCCTAAATTCTAAAAAAATTGTAGGCTTACAATATTATAGTTCTTTTAGTTCTGTGCCGGTTGCTGAAAGATCAACAAGTGGTATAAAATAGTTTAGCACGTAAAGTTGTTTCAGAAGTGTAAAGTGCAACGCAAATATTAATTGTGATATTTATTAGGTTATAAAAACGTTATAGTAGTCTGCAAGAACGCTGCTGAAATGCGCAGGTTGACGAGAGCTTCAAAACGCAAAAGTATCCAACGTAGAATGAAAGGAATACGAATGGTCAGTCTCTACTAGAGAAAATATAACGCAAGAAATTCAAGAAGCAAACGAACCGTCTACTTCATCACAAGAGCAAACCAATAGGTGCAACATTGTTCAAGAAGAACAACCATCCACTTCAACTGAAATTATTAGTGGTTCATCACAAGAGCAAGAAGAACAACCATATACTTCCACTAGTTTCATTAATTTAAGCACCAATGTCGATGAAACCAGAAGGAACAAAAATGAAATTATTAGTGGTAGAAGAATAGTTGATATAAATTCATTTTTTTAAAGCAATAACGACATTTCCCCATCATCCATTATTTACATGTAAGAACAAACACCTAGAAATGATTTCTGAGCAACGACTGGGACTACTGAGCAAAATAGTTATAAAACGTAAATCGTGCTGCGTTAGTAGTATTGTCAACACCGATGCAAACCAAGATGCAATGGCTGTTAACCAGGCTGCTGTCCTAGGTACCATAACAACAGGCTCTGGGTATTCTCAATTAAAAGACTTTTTAGCTATCTGCGATATACCTTGGATGAACGTTTATCATTTTTTCAAAGACTGAGCAAGTCATTGCAAGATATATTGAAGATACTGCCTGGTCTGTAATGGAAGCCGCTGCAAAAGAAGAACATCGTTTAGCTGTAGAGGAAAACCGAATCGACACTGAAAGAATTCCGATTATAACAGTGATTGCAGACGGTGCATGGAGCAAGCGCTCATATCGTGTAAATTACAATGCAGCTTCAGGTGTTGGGGTCATTGTTGGACAGAAAACCGGAAAAGTTTTTTTCTTAGGAATTCGGAATAAATATAGTTATATGTGTTCTCGGGCGAAAACTAAAAACAGCGACCCACCGCCTCATAAATGCTTCAAAAATTGGGAAAAGCCGTCAACAGGAATGGAAGCTGATATTATTGTAGAGGGCTTCAAAGTAAGTGTGGAATTGTATAATTTAAAGTATATTTATTTAGTTGGTGATGGGGACAGTAGCATTACTAAACGCTTAGCAGAGGCACGACCTTGTGGCAATAAGGTTGTTCAAAAAATGGACTGTCGCAATCACCTACTGCGAAATCTTTGTACTAAATTACGCGAGTTAACAACCAAAAGGCGTAGCTCTAAAGGAGAAATTGTGCCATGTCGTCAAAGAAACGAATTAAATAATAAAATTCGTCGATTGCGTGGAGGTATACAAAGTGCCGTACAATACAAATTGGTGCTGCGTTATCAGATAAAATGAAGCTTTTTAAGAAGGACATTTTAAATAGTGTACACCACGTGTTTGGAGATCACGCTTGTTGCGCTAAATATTTCTGTACTGGCTCCAAATCTACTAATGAACAAAACTGGATTCCTGAATTGAAACAATCTGGATTATATCAAGATATAATGGTTTCTGTAGATATAGTAGCCAGAAATACAGAAAGTCTCTTGTTGAACATGGATAACAATGTTGCAGAATGTTACAATGCTGTAGTGGCTAAATTTACAGGTGGAGATTTTACAGCAAAACGATCTTATCAAACCCGATGTGAAGCAGCAGCCATTTCATTTAACGTAGGATCGGAAGAATTAGCTCGTAAAATACACAAAAAAGCTGTAGATCGCAGTCCTGGTCAGCACACCAAAAAACTCATTCGCCCAAAACAAAAAACAGCTACATGGAAACGAAGCCGTAGACAATTATTTCCGAAAAAATGTAAGAAACCGAGAACAAGTTTTAACCCACCTGACGCAGAATATGGAAATGTATTGGATGATGCTTTAGCTGAAGAAGAGTATGCAAATAAGAAAGCAGAATTTTTAGGAAGTTTGGAAAATTCGCAAGAAGAATGTATCGAAATAGAACAACAAACACTAGGCCAGCAAAATAATCTGCTTTGGAGACGAGAAAGGACCATACGCTTAACGGCATCGAACTTTGGGAATATATGTAAATTGCGGAAAGGTACCCATTGTGGTAATTTAATAAAAAGGCTTTTATATTCCACTTTCTCTGAAAATTTTGCTACGCGTTGGGGACAAGATCACGAAAGAGTAGCAATTCAAGAATTTCAAGATATATATAATACAAAGGTTAAAGAGTGTGGGCTTTTTATAGGCACACAATACAGTTTTTTGGCAGCATCTCCCGATGGTTTAATTGAAGAGGATGGAATTATTGAAGTAAAATGTCCTGCAAATATTGCAGTCTAGTGTTTTAGACGGAATTCGAGAAAAGAAAAGTAAATTTTTTAAGTGATAGTGATGGAGAGATTAAACTGAAACTAACTCACAACTATTATTATCAAATCCAGGGCCAGTTACTTATAACAAACCGTAAATACTGCATGTTTATAGTATGGACTCCCCGGGAATTTAAGTGCCAAAAAATTTATCGAGATGATAACTTTTGGCAAACAAAGATGTGTGAACAATTAGTGACGTTTTTTCAATTTATGTCTTCTGCCGGAGATAATAGATACTCAGCATTCAAAAAAGTTGCCCATAAAAGATCTTAGCTTCTAATACTGCACACGCATTCTGTAAGAATTGTACAATTTAAGAATCTTTTTGCGTTAATAGATTGATCATCATGTACTGTCTAATACGAGTAGTAAAAAATTATGCTAGTATAAAAATAGATATAATATAGATACAATAGGACGTCGATTAGCCGTGTTAATTCGAGCGACTCTTAACGCAAATAAAGGAAAAACATGGATAATCCAAAGTAGTATTGGTTCCAAAACGACCTAAGAGTTTCATGGTTGACTACTACAGTTGTAAAATATATTTTCCTAATGCCAAAACAAATAAGAAAAAATCAGTTTTGACTTAGACAAACAGATTTTACAAATTTAAAGTGCCCTAGTTCATTTTAAAACCACTAGTGTCTACAGGAAATTTTAGGCTACTACGAACATAACAATTTCAATGTAGGAAAGATCATTAGGATCAAAGTGTGCTTATACTTACAATTAGTATAAGTATTAACAATAATATAAAATGGTTGTTAAAAACGATCTAGTTTATTATTTTGACATTTATTGTTTTGTTTTTTTAAATGTCATTTAACATGTATCCTCAATGCTATTGCTTCTAGTCTTAGCTTAATGATTTCCTCCATGTCAAAATCCCTATGTTCATAGTAAACTATAAGCACCCGGTATATAGTACAGCGCATTTCATAAACAGTTGGGACAAGTCTTGAGAGTGATTTTTAAATTTGTAAAACGCCAACAGACTTTATTTTATATTTTCAAAGTCTGAAAACTTGTTATAGGTATAAAATAATAGTCTTCTGAAACCTTATTTACATCATGAAATATTGGTTGTCGCAGATTTTTATAAAATCCACTGTACATATCCGTATAGTAAAAGCATCATACAGAACTTGCTTTTCAGTTCACACACTGTGTTACGTGTAAGAAATGTAATGGCAGAAATCTGAATGTGCTGCAAGAATTAACCTGTTATTGTGCAAAAGGGGTAATAAATAATATACAAGGGTTGACTGATATTAACTAATCATGTGTACGATGAAGTAAATGTAGTTTCTACTCACTTTAAAACAGTATAGGTTTTTGTAAGTTCGCCAATTTATTAAATTTAAAGCTACTTATACTGGAAATCAAATGAAGTTTTGTAGTTATTATCAACTTCTCAGAAAGCTATATGTTCTTGCTATAATAAATTCTTCTAAACACCTGAAATAGTTTTATTTGATTTTTAATGTAGTTGTATTTTGTTATTCATTTTGAATCACGATGTTTAGTAATTTAAGAAACTGTTATTGCAATCAATGTTAATAAAGCTTAATGTTATCGGGTAATTAGTGAAAGTGTTTAATTTCATCTACCGACCGGACGTCTCCCTTTAATTCAAATTTAATTTTTTGCCCCAGCAATGTAGGCAATTGTATTAAAACATTGTTCCAGTTTCACCCTTAAACCATTAATCTCAGATCAATATTTTTTTATATGTTTTGAAGATTGCATTGAAAAGCTGGTACCTACAAAGCAATATTTTTAGTATATGAAATTACTCTTTTTATATGCACCAAATTTTCGTATTTTATCAAAACATTCTTTTAGGTACCTCCCATATTTAATGAAGAACTACCTGGTTTTTTTAAAATTAAAATTGCGTTTGTAATAATAATAAACGACTGGAATGATTGTGCTAAGCATTTGAATTCCCCCTTAAAGGCCAAGCATAGAGAATTGATCCCTGATATGTCAGGAATTGGTACTACGTTTTCAAGTAATTACGGGTGACGAATGCAATAATGCAGCACGGCTATAAAGTAGAAAAGTCTTGTGTTGTTCAATGTAGTGGGTACAGATTTCTTTTTTTTTCTGGTTCGGTAAACAACTTATATACCCACCATGGCACTTTAGGTGTTAAATAGATCTGCATCTTGTATCTGAAGTATCTTTTTATCAGTCCAGAAATTTTAACCAGGTGTTGTACATCTTCAGTTGCCCGTTGAAAGAACTTCTTCCAAAACCGAGAGAAACCTTTCTTTTCCAATCACCAAATGAGAGAGAACAGATTTTATTATGGTAGTTTAAGTAAAGGAGGCTTGAATTGTTTCAGAAAAAAAATCAGACTAATGCTACATTAAACAAATTTTTTAGGTACAATCATGTGCAGAATGCTCTCTTAGGATCTCAATGTAGTACATAAATTGATACAAGATGAGTCTTCCTTAGGTTTTTTGACTAGTGGTTTGATTCCATCGATAAGTTTGGGAATTTATTCTTTAGTCCACTTTGTTAAACCAAAGGTTATGAGAAAATCCATGGTAATCTTTAATACAAAATTAGTCATAGACTGTTGATCGTTAAAAACTTCCGAAAACACCGGAAGTTCAATTCTGTGACTTGCAATTAAAATTAATATATTTTTGGAAAACCACAGCCAAGAAAATTTTTGGCAAGGTTATCCCGAAAAGTTCTTTTTGGTTTTATCTTCTAACAACAAAACTGAAGTTATATCATCACAAATTAACGACTGTGCAAGAACTTACACCACCAGATTATGGTAGTCGAAGAGAATATTGTATATGCTACAATAAGAACGACGATTTATTGGATTTGTCTTTTTACTCCGATGAGGCCTGAATCCATTCATCTGGGCACGTACATTAGCAGAATTTTAGAACATGCAGTATTGCAAATCCTCACCATTTTGTTGAAACATCTTTATATTCCATCAAAGTGGGCGTTTGGATATTCTTTCACGACACTGTCACTACTAAAAGATGTAGAGAAATCTTAAATGTCTTTGTTAATGAACTACATATATGATGACGAACTCCAACGAGGCTATTTCCTGTAGGATGGAGCTACAGCTGCACGAGCAGCAATTGACTATTTGCAACAACTTTTCCTAGATAGGATTATTAGTAGAGTAACAAATATTCCATGGTCATTTCGCTCACCCGACTTGACGCCTCTTGATCTTTTCATATTTGGTCTTTTAAAAAACTCGGTTTACAAACGAAGAATGGAGAACTTAAACAAATTGATCGAACAAATTACAAATCAGGGTTATTTTTTAATTATTGCTTTTTATGTGATTAAACCATCGCGATCGTGTTATTATTTGTTAGCTACTGAAAGTTTTTTATTTTTGTTGTTGTTGGTGTAAGCGTATGCATAAACTTTATTAATAAATTGCAGACCATATTTCCTTTATTTTGTAATTATTTTTCTTTATTCTTAGCTACTGATATCGAAAACACTTTAACACTTTATTGGATTAGTTGAATTCCTACACTCTAAGCAATCATTATTTGAGGCGCTCGGCAGTAAAAGATGTTAAGTTACAACTCCCACGTTTTTAATATAACGGCATGTTGATTGATTTTTAAGCACGAATTTACCATAAAAGTGCATTTTATTCGAAATGTTCACATTGTTACTTAACATCTTTTACTGCCAAGCGCCTCATTTTAATAATTTACTAATTTTAACTTAATTCTTAAAAAACATAAGATTAGGCAACCACCATAACAACAATGCAATGCATGTAACGTGACAAACATTCTAATAGATATCCTGTTTTTCAAAAGGCGGCAAATGCAGTCTCAAGCAAGGTTTCACAGTCCACTGGACCCAGAAGCATTTTTGAACACTTTGCACAAGATACCGCTATGTATATTTTACTTTTAGGTACGTAATATTGACTAAGTGGGTAGCAGTCAAGTGAAATGGTTTTTTTTGCAGATCTCTACTTATGGTAGACAGCAGCATTTAATAATATCGTTCAGGAAATTGTGAAAACTTTTTGTTTGCTGTTTATTTGCCGGTGGACGCTTACCGTTGTAGGTTTAGTGTCATTTCTTGGCTTGACTTACTGATAGTCATAATGCAACCACAATTTTGGCAAGCAAAATTGTTGATCGTATTGATTAACGATCTAGTAAAGACAATTTGTAAAATTCAAGTGTTTTAGGGGTTCGTCTTTGATAGTTGATTTACACAGTTATGTCTAATACATTAGAACTCGTCTAGCTAGTGCAAAATCATCAAGTAATTCTTCATTTGTGATTGCTTTTCATTCAACTCTGCTACAATTTCCAATAGGTTGCATAGAATAAAAAGCTAGTAACTTCAGCTATAAAGAACTTTTTTTGTGCAAGTGCTAGAGTTATTTTATATGATTTTACAATAAAGATTTATTACTGTTTTGGTTGTTAATAGTCATTTTGGGCTCGTTACATAATGTCAGTTGTGTAATTCTGCTCTCCGTCAATATTTTCAACTTTTTTAGGGTAGCATTTGTTTGGTCCTTCCTGGCAGTGAGGTAGGTGGTGGCTTAGAGTGAGATGCGCGGTATAAATTGCTCAGTCATTTAGTCCCATTTTGTATAGAAAAGAAGTTTCAGGTGTTATCTTCAAAAACCTTATCTCTGTTATTTTAAGGCTCTATTATAGGCAGAATTGTTTTGATTCTAGTTCCTATTTTATGTTTTATTGCTTCTTCCAAGTTTAATTAATCCCGGTTTCAGAATAACATTATTATGGGCCTTATAAAATTTCCATTTATATTAATTCACGTTAACGTGCCTACCTTTCATTCTTTTAACATACTGACGGAAGCGATAAGGTTGTGTTAAAAATCTCCAATTCTTGCGACAATTTAAATATTGAAGTGCATTTTCTTATATCGATGAACTTTAATTTACTATTCATGTGAAACTTAACTTTATGTATATTGTTGTTCATTAGAATATGTGCAGTCATTGCTGAAATTTCTCTACTATTGGCTAATTTTTTTCTTTTCTGGTTGGGCTTATTTAAGTTTTCTAACCTTGAGGATACAGCTTTAAGCTCCAAGTATACAACTTTAAACTCAGGGCACATAGCATCTAGCTGCAAGTTCTAAGAAGATTTCTGTTTGCAGTTGTCGTTTATCGGTTCTCCCTTTCTGCATCACCAGCTGAATAAATCTCTCGGCGTCTCAGTTTTTTTATTGTCTTGTATACCTCATGTTAGGCCTATTAATTAATAGCTAAATAAACTTATCAAAAACTTTTGTTAAGATTGTAGAACTTTACATTATTGTTATGATGTAATAAAGTTTTTTTTGAATATATGACTTAAATTTTTGTTTGTAATTAACTGCAATTTTTATCTCATGGTGCTTCACTGTGTTTTAATTTAATTAATTCTTTGATGATGAATTTTCTTACGAAGAAATGGGTATTAAGAATGTTTCTTTCTGCATGAATTGTTTGCTGCAGCTTCTGGTTTCTTTCTGATGCATGGCCCTGTGAATCTTTGTAATTCCTTTCGGGGTAAGTTTATTTATTGTGTTAACCTTCTTAAAACTGATTCCTTCATTATGATATAATTTGAACACTTTTTTAAATTTCATACGTATTAGTTGATTGTGTTTTATTTTATTGTGTCTATAGCTTCTCTACCACAGTCTATGGTCACATCCTAAGTTTAGCCGGCCTAAGACAATTAGAGTCTTAGTTAAAAAAGAGTAAGTATTATTATAAATCAAGACTCCATTACAAATATTTAAATTTAAATATCAAATTTCAACGAATTTTGTTAAGTTATCCTTATGTGTTTTTTGAGCTTCCTTTATTTAAATACATAAATTGTCCTTTGAATTCGCCAACGCATAACATGTAGTATCTTGGATTTTATCAGACATTTGCCCAAATAATAATAGAACCTAGAATTTTATTCACTTATTTCAAGCGAGATCGCAAAACAAATTTTTTATTATGATATAGAAATGTGAAAGTTTTTTCTTTAATTTCAATTAGTAAAGGTGAACATAAAAACAATTGTTATTGCTACACGACTTTATTAGGACGACCGGTTTCGTTGTTTCTCTACTTTTAGAAAAACAAAGAAATCGGTTGACTTAATAAAATTGTGTGGAAATAAAAATCATTCCTGTATTTATCTTTATAAGCTATGGACCCGTGGCTATAAACCTATAACAGTTTGGGTTATTGTGTGTTACAAGTATATATGTATATCAAGCATATCTACCAAACTCGCGAAATAAGTTGCAAGATCCTTTTTCACTTCCTTAGAAACAATTACCAAGAAGGTGTTTTTATTGTTTTTTTAGTAATAGTAATGAAGCAATGTATGTTTTAGCAGCCAAGACAATTAAATTGCTAGTGATATTCCATCTTAGGTGGAATCCACTGCATATTCTCACCATAGCACAAGTTTTGGCCATTGCGACATGTCTTATTTTGTTTGATCTAGTGCGATTTCTTTTCTTGATGATCTTGAATAATCTTGATACAATACAATGAAATACAGACGTGTTAACAATTTCATATGTAACTTTGAAACGATGATCTTCGAGTTTTCTGTTGCTTTCTTAGTTTGGACTTTGAATTTCTAAGTTGTTGCAGCAACTAACCTTCTATTTCTACATTATTTTCTTTGAAAACGCAGCTTTTATTGTATTTGGGGAATGGGTTGGTACCGTTTATAAAACCTACTTTGTATAAGTAGTTGATTTGACATTTTCGATCTTAATTTTGAAAACTCCCGTGTTGATTACTTATCCACCTTTTGGAATTAATGAGATTGTTCTGAAATCAGCGGTTGTAGAGGATTATGATTTACCTTTGCATTTGTTCCTTTTTGCGTCCTAAAGAGCTGTGAGTACGAGATCTTTAGGAACTTTCTCCTGTTTCTTTCCATCTGGCTGTTTTGCCTCAATTCATCGGAAGATCTACCTTGACCCGAGTGCTCCTCGCTTTACAATAAGCCTCTTCTAGCTATTCCTATTTATTCATTTAAGTAATAATACCAATAATCTTTATGAGTCAGAGTATATGATTCACATTGCAGTTTTATTTGCCCTAACACTGCTCTCTTTGTCATCTAGGTACAGAACAGTACTTCAAATACTGAAACCCATTTTCAGCCATAAACCCTTATCTACCATGTATTCCACCATATCTGAACTTTCCTACCTTTTGACTACCATTTGAAAATATCTAGGTTTCAGGCACTTTAGAAACTTAATTCGTAAAGATCGTATTCTCTGCCAAAGAGGTTCACTGTTATCATTTTCAGTGTTGGTGGGTGCTCTTTCTAATCTTAGTTATTGGTTTTTAAAGACAGAACATTTGCTTATTATTTCACCACAAAATGTGAAAAAAAACACTATGACCTTTTTCCTCTTTGGTTTTTTCTTAATATGGCCCGGCAAATATATTCTGAAATATTAGGTGATAATTGTCTCATCTTTTCTACAGGAAGTCAGAATTTATAAGGGTCACGCCCCTTTTAGGTCGGAGAAACTTTTTCAACAAACTGAGCTAGATCGACTTTTACGAGTTTCTCAAGTTGCATTTGTAATTAGTTAAGCTCTTCAAGTTTTCAAAATTCTCTTTATTAGTAATAATTATGTTTCTCGGAAGCCGTTTGCTTCTAAAATTGGAAACACTATATTGCAAAACCTTTTTTCATTACTAGTTTGTTGGCCGCTTCCTCTTAATACTTTTTGTCTTTTCCTGTTTGAACACAATGCCAAAAGAGATTTCTCTTGCGATCAGTAACGATGACAAGTCAAAACTCATAAATTCAGACTCCACATGATGTGTTGTAGAGAATGAAACACTCATCCGATGTCAAACCACAAGGGGCTCGACTACCTCAAGGTCATATTAAAATCAAACGGACCCAAAAGAAGTTGTTGATTCTAATTTTAACAATTTATTAATTCTCACTGAATCAAATAGCAAACATTATAAATTAAATTGGTAACACGGTATATACAAAATTTATCTGTAGAATATATTATAAAGAAGGTAATATCAAAAATGCCTGAAATAAATTAAAAGGAAGTTAGGAAAACGTCCAAGATACACACAAGTTGACAAAAGCCCTGGACGGTATTGCATAAATAAATTTACTTAATAAGTTTTACTACTGAAAAGTAATTTAACAAACTGCTATTCAAAATAATAAATCGGTTCTAGCTTATATTCAATGCAAAATACACAAAAAACCCACGAACTTTCTTTTTGTTACACAAAAACTTGCTCGAAAGCTAATACGTAAATGTTAAAGCTGAAAATAGCTTTTTATGTCATGCATCAAAAGAATTCCTTTTTTTTATTAATTACTCCATTAAAATTGCGTTGATAATTTATTTTTTTTCTTTTTAATAAATTTTTTGCTCGAATCAATTTTAAAATACCTACAAAAAGGGTATTTACTTTTAACAGAAATAACGACGCAAATAAAATAAAATTCAAACAAATATTCGAGGTAAATTAATTTTGTACATATTTACAACAGTCTATAAAACATAAAGCATTACATGATCAAAGAAAAAATATGCAGAAGCGTATTATACCTGGTTTTATTAATTACAAAAGATTTAAAAGGGTTCGAAAGCAAAGGAATATAGAATATCAAAGAGGAGATGGACTTGGGCAAAACGAAATTTATGATTATACAGGGTGTTCTAGGTAGATTTACAGTTATGAATAGCTAATGACAATGTCTTGAATTATATAATTTAGGCCCTGTAATTATGTTCTTAAGAAAAGCAAGAAGTACTTTTTCCTTTTAGCAAATATGTACAAGTGAGGGTTGCAATCATATAGATCAAGTTCTATTTACCTGGAAAGACTACGTAGTTTTTTTATTTAATAAAATATTTATTACGTGGTAGTCTATATTTAAAACATAAAAGTTTTTACATTTAATTAAAAAAACTATGAAAGAATAATCTGATTTGGTATATTAGAACAATACACCAATGAAAATAATCAGGTACTCCACCAATTAATTAATCTCTCCAAATTCAGATACACATAAACTATTTTGCTTATTAGACTTTGTGTTCCGAAACAAGGCAGCGTTGAAAGAGGCAAAACGGCAGAGAAAGTTAAGAATACCTGGGTAGGACTAGGCTGCCAAACCATGATGAACTTGGCTACTTCTATTGTACGATCTATTGCGTCAGCAGATTCAAAGAACTAGAATATGAACTTAATAAAATGGGACATCCTAAGAATATGTGGAACTAGGAGAAGAGGAGAAGAATCTATTGCGCTTCAGTCAGGAAACCTACTGCTGTATTGTAAAGGAAACAACGGCGGTAGTGTAGGAAGCGTTGGATAACTAATCAACAAAAAATCAATAAAAAACATCGAGACACTAAAGGCAATTTCCGAAAGAGTCATATACATGAAACTACGCTTAGACAAACTAACAATCATTAGGATAATACAAGCTTACAGCTCAACCAGCTCATACGAAGACGAAAAAGTGACAGAGTTTTACGAGTAAATATCAGAAAGTCTCAAAGCAGACACAGCAACACACAACTTTGTAATGGGAGACCATAACTGTAAAATTGGAATGAAACAAAGTGACGACGAGAATTACATCGGAATACACAGGCTGGGAATGAGAAACCCAAGAGGCACTATGGTGATGAACTTCTTAGAACAACAGAAACTATTTAATATGAATACGTTCTTTCAAAAGCGAGACAACGGAAAATGTACATGAGTCAGCACGGATGGAAAAACAAAAAATCAGATCGATTATATATTGTACAACCACCCTCATACAGTTCAAAATGTAGAAGTACTGAACAGAGAAACGAGCACCTGCTTGTCAAATGTAAAATCAAAATACACACCAAGCTAGAAAGAAAAACAATGGCAAAAAGGAAAACTGATCAAACAGACCGACAGTAACCCAAAGAAGACCGAAAAAACTTCCAACAAAAAATTATTTTCAATATTCAAATTTTAAAAGAAGAGACAGAGATTACAATTGACCAACAAAACAATCAGATAATTGAAGTAATACAGAAAGTAGCAAAACCATACAATGCAACATCGAAAAGAACAAAAAAGCTTAGTGATAAAATTAAAGAATTATTAGTAAGACCTAGAGAACTAATAACTCAAGACAAAAGACAAACAGTGGAATATGCTGAAATAAGCAAGACAGTGAGAAAAATGACAAAAGGAAACATAAAGCAACCCAACACTAGAACAACACAAGCAATACTAGAGGAGAACAAAGGCATGAAAGTCTTCAGAAAAAATATAAGACCAAAAAAAGTAATCACCAAACTGAAACACAAAAACGGAGAAATAGTTAATGACAGACGGAAGATGCTGCAAGTAACGCAAAACTTTCATAGAGCTTTATATAAATCAAAAGCAGCATGCCAAATACAAGAAGACATAAAACGAAAAATGATCGTAAACGTCAACTCAGAGGAACTACCGCTGATTACAAAAAACGAAATAGAAACCACGGTAGAGCAGATGAAGAATGGAAAAACAACAGAAGACGGTATTTTGGCGAAAATGCTAAAAGAAAGTGGTGAGACACTGCTGCACGAACTGGAAAAGTTGTTTAATAGATGTCTTGAAAATCAAAAAATCCCAATAGGCGTCCAATGCCCAATTTACAAAAAAGAAGACCAAGAAGATCTGGAAAACTAACGGCCAATCAGCCTTCCATCCCAACTGTATATTTTTTCTCTAAAATCATAACAAACAGATTAACACTGAAGCTTGACTTCTACCAACCAATTGAACAGTCAGGCTGCCGGAAGGGATATAGCACAGTGGAACACCTGCAGATGATTAGAATATTGATAGAAAAAAAACACAGAATACAGAATACCATTATGGGTGGCTTTCAAAGATTTTAGAAAAGCCTTTGACACGGTAGAAATTCGGGCAGTGACCAAAGCTTTACGAAACGCCCAAATAGAAAATAGGAAATCAATATAATTGAAGAAATTTATCAACAAGCAACAATACAAATCCAACTGCACAAAAAATCAGAAAATGTAGAGCTGAGAAGATGAATTTATCGCCTAAATTATTTGCACTAGTTCTGGAAGATGCATCAAGGAAATCGAATGGAATGAAAGAGAAATCAATATATCGGGCGAATACTTACATCGCCTTAGGTTCGCTGACGATATTGCAGTCTTTGCAAATCAAAAGAAGAGCTAATAAGCTTCAGAAAGGATTGGTCTAGAAGTGAACAAAAGTAGAACAAAGTACATGACAAATCAAGAAGACAACACAGGATACTGAAGCTCTAAGAACGGTAGACGACTACAAGAACTTGGGGCAAAAAATTACCATGGGAAAAGCAAACCAAGAAATGGAAATCGATGAGAGGATAAAACTAATCTAAGCAGCTTATGCGAAGTTAAAAACGTATTCCAACCGAAACCTATACAGTCGGTGTATATTGTCAGTGACCACCTACGATGGCGAAACATGGATATTTACCAAAACCATTACCGATAAATTATGAAATAAACAAAAAGCAAATGAAAGAAAAATCCTGAAAGACTACAAAACTAATGCTTGGTTAAGAGAAAGAACGGGTATCCAAGACGTGGTGGAAAAAGCATCGAAGTTGAAATGGCAGTAGACTGGCCACGTGGTAAGGAAGACAGATAAATAGGGCAGCAAAATCATAAAATGGAGATCATGGAGAGAACGCAGAGGCGTAAGTCGTCCTCAGATGCGGTGGGCAGACGACATTAAACAAACTGCAGAACTAAAATGGGTTGAAATCGCTCAAAATAAACAGAAATAGAAAACGTATACAGAGGTCTATACCCATAGTGTAGATAACGGCTAAGAAAAGAAGGAGAAAGAGAAGATCAACCTTTAATAGATGGGAGACAAAAATCCAAGCAACTGAGGTTTGGAACTTTTGTAATTCAAGACATTGTCATTAGCTATTCATAACTGTAAATCTACCTAGAACACCCTGTATAATCATAAATTCCATTTTGCCCAAGTCCATCTCCTCTTTGATATTCTATATTCCTTTGCTTTCGAACCCTTTTAAATCTTTTGTAAGGGCTCTGTGGAGACTTTCAATATTTAGGTTATATCAAGGATTGTTTATTAGATTTACTTTTGAGTTTTAAGTCTTGCTTGTGCCGTAAAGATAATTATTTATTATGGTAGCGCTTGCCTAGTGTGGGATTTCCTTCCTTTCAGTCGCAACCGTAGTGTTTGTATGTCACAGTTTCTACTGCCTGTATTTGAATAATTAATGTTACTATTGAATTTGGTCCTGTTCTTACCGCCAAGTGTCTGGTAAGTTGCATCGATCATTACCTCTTTGTACTTTCAGAAGCTCCCTTTTTATCACTTTGGTTAGGCCCGGATCATCAAGCTTACTTATCGGGACTTGGCTATGCTTGAATCATCGCGGGTATTCTTTTGGCCGTTTTTATGTATTCCTTTAGGAACCGACCCAATTGTTCCCCTTAGAGGCAAACACAGCATGGTTGTCTCTGACCATATGCAACCTACTCTCTCTTTCTCTCTCTCTCCCTCTAATAAGAAATTGGTGCTCAATGGCAATTCAGGTAAAATTGTTGTATTTTTGACAAAAAAAGGAAACTTAAAACTTAAATTTCCTTATGTTAGGAAAAACACCAATTGGGTTCTGTGAAGAGGTTAAGAATTTAGAAGTAATTCCAAACCAAAAACTGTCATGAAATAGACACTTTAAGAAAGCCTTCTTGGCTTCTTATAGGATCTTTGGAAAAACCATTGGTCACACACAACGGTAGTAAAATCTACAATTGCGTCTCTTTAGTGTAATAAACGAAAACATTATACTCTTCTACTGCAGCCATAGAGGTAATGTTAGATCTGACTCATCTAAAGCTCCATGTGAAGCTCCGTTGCTAAGCACTTATAGATTACATTTAACAACAAAAACGAAAGGCGGAAACCTTACCGGTATTCAAACATGTTTAACTTTAATCCTCAAGCAATGAATTTCCTTAGTTAGGACAAAACTTAGTCGTCTATTATACAGATGGATCTTGAACAGATGACAGAACTGATGTGAAAGTCTATGGGCCCAGTTTTAAATTAGCAAAACTTCTAGGCACCAATCTATTTCTTTTTGAGAAAGAAATCCTTGCAGTAGATCTTTGTATCAAAGAATGCAGGAGGAAAGAACTATAAGGTGCTAAGATTTATGTCCTATTATACAGATATCTTTAAAAATCCTTAGATCTTTTATTTTCAAGTTGAAAAACTTTTGAAACTGCAAACAATCCTTAAAGCAGCTCATAAAAAGTAATAAACTTAGCTAAAGCATCAAGGGCCAAAATTGCTTTGTGGCACTTCCAAAAGGCAAAAATAGGAGAGATTTATGAATGCGGAAAGGGGCAGCAAATAGACCAAGACCGTTAACAAGGCTTCTTACGGGGCAATATTTAGTAAGATATCATTTAAAGAACAAAAGGGCATTCAACAAGTGAATCGATATAATATATCAATACAAGCACTTCCATCGATAATTCGATTTTCTAATTAAAATATTTTTGAAATATCTTTATTAAAATCTAAAATTTTCAATCTGACTAGAAACAAATATTTATCTCATAAGTTCAAATTTGCTCATGATTAGTTGTTAAGATCCGAATAGTAAATAGAAAACTTGTTTCTTCGTATATAAAATTTGACAAATTGAAGACAAACTAAATAGAAAAGTGAAACCGAGGTTTAAATCATGACAAATTGAGTCGAGACAATTATAACAACTGGATTATTGCAGCTACTTCTCTTGTGGTGTGTTAGAATTAACTGATTAAGTTTTCGAGTTTAATAACCTACTTTGACTTGAAATAAAACTAAAGTAAATAATAAAATTAAGACGTAAGTAAAATAAAACTTCCTAGTTCATATAAGGGGCATTAAGATGCAAATGAAATGGCACAACACAAACTTGGGTAATCATTCCACAAATATGAACATGTAAATGCAAAATAGAGTAGTAATACAAACTAAGCTACTGTACTAACTGAATCCAAGCGGCCCCGACCAAAGGGGAGTAAACCGTGAAATCGCTTGCTATTGTGGAAGTCCGTTTGCGAATTGTGGATAGGCACAAAAGCCGAGTAAAATGAACAGATTGAGTCAACTATTAAATTATTAATTTTCGAAATGCAGAGTGCTTAATTACTATTATTGAATTGTAAATTATCGCTTGAATGCCAACGCAAACTAGTACGGAATAGTAATTTCTAAAAATGTCTTGATAAATATTCAGATCAATTTATTCACATGGAGTAACGTGTAATCTTTTCAGTACATTAACTAATCAAACTTACTATAATCGTTCCACTTACATTTAACAATTTTACTACCTACCACAAAATTAATTTATTAGTTTTAAATTATCATCATTCAAGCTTTAATGTAACATGGGTTAATTAATGTTTGGATTGTTTGTGGAGGTAAATTAGGTTATTTCTGATGATAAAAGACATTCATTTGTACTTAAATTTGTATCTACACGTGTATAAATAGACATTAGTTAACTTTATGCGCGATTAATTTCATTTATTCCTACTGAATTACGTCATGCATAAATTATAGGATTGCTAGGACGAATACACTTATCAATTTCGGATTACACCAACATATAACAGTTATCTGCACGTAGAGTGGCAAGGATTGACATAAATAGGCCAAATACCAGAATTGCGAAATTGAAATTATCAATAAATATGGAAATTTATTGAATAATTCGAATCAGTTTCGAGAAATCTTTCGAAAGGAAATACAAATAATGCTGCTATGTGGTACATACATATCAATAGGGTTAGGTATTTTTACTTTTTGTCCTGTATGGCATATGAAACCTAATTAATTTTCAGGGAATTAACTAGTTAAACATTTATTACTAATTCTACTTACTTAAATTAGACTTGAAGTTTCCCACAAGAGTAATACACAACTGTCCTTACCTGAAAATAAAGAAAAAACAATTAATATATCTCTACAAATAATTAATATAACTCTACATTTACTAACACGTAAAATGTGAATTAGGCTCAACATTTCTTTTTTGAATACGCCAACCTCTTCTTTATAATATTTCTGTATTATGAAAAATTAAATAGACTAAAATGATTAATTCTTAAGCAAAAAAAGAGTCACTGCTAGGTATACACAATTAGCAGCAAAAAATAAAAAATAATTTAAAAGGTTGTTCCCCAATGGAACAGTCAAATGTATTGTATCCACTGTTAGATTGGCAAACGCATTGCATTAATTACATTACCCCTTGCATCCGTAGACGTTATTGTTCCAGAATATGTATGTTGCTGTTATACAGGAAGAAAACATTCGCCTACAGTCTTCGTGGCAACTTTAAGTCCGGACTCTCAGACTGTTTCTCTTTCTAAATAACGTGTTTAGATGCCTTAGATGATAGTATTTTAAATCGAGATACTTTAGATAATATTTAGATATATTTAGATGATATTTCTGCTCTACTTTACGCAGGTCTATACATAATAAATTTCCGTGTTGTCAGTTTGTCAAATAAAACGTATAAGTACTTAATTGTTTTAATTTCCTTAATGCTATACCGAGAAAGACATTCCTGTGCAGTTTTATACTGATTGAATTTTGGCAGCAATGAACCAAAGATTTCATTTTATAAATTCCTTGGAAAATCAAGAAACTATCATTTACCGTTGATCAAGTCCCGTTTAGAAAATCCAAGCTAATCATTATCTTACTTTGTCGTTACCACGCCACAACAGATCCTCTTCAAGCTCTGAAACATTTACCTATCGAGTTTCGTTATAAACTGCACGCAAAGCTATTGTGGTTTATTTATGAGCATTTATTTAGCCAATTTAATACTGATAAGGCTTTCTGAACACTCCATTTTGTACCAGAAATGATTTTGCTTTTCCCAGGTTGAATAGTTGTTGGTCAGCATGTTCACGACGGGGTTTCTCAGAATATGACAACAGCGTCAACATTTATGAGATTAAAGCATTTGTGAACGTTTCGTAATTAATTATTTAGTGTGTGCATGCATTTGGATCAGTGGATTATCTAACGCATTCAGTTTATGTAAGTTCAAACTTTTTAAATATTTCCGTTCGCTCTCTTTGGAGCTGAACAAGTTTGTTCTACTAGATTATGTTGGTTCTAAGTATTTTCGTTTATTCCATAATTGAATAAACCAGTAAGATACTTAGATGTATAAATCAAGTTAGAATTTGCCTTGCGAATTGCAAAGTAAACAACTTGTGTGGTAATGCAAATTTTTGAATACAGCAAGGTCATTGGCATTATTGACATTGTCAGCCAGCTGTTAAAGCGATAGGATTCTTATCAAGGCCTTTTCACCGCTAATGAGTTCCTCTGCTTATTTTATCTTGATTTATCACTTATAACGAGTATGTAAGATTAAAAAAACGTTTTTTGTTTCATAACGATTGCAAATTAAAAGACCTTAAACAGTAACAATTAACAGGTACATACAAAAATAACGAAACGACTTTAAACTGACTCTGTCAAAATTTATATTATAGGACTTCATTTGTTTTACATTGTTTAGAATACTTTGAAACAGAAAATTTATTAGTTGCTAACATGACGTTCTCAAAAACGAGCAGTGTGATATTTAAAGTGTTTTACCAAGTTCAGTTAGTTTGTGGTTGCTCAAAAACTTCTAAAAGGTCTAGAGCTGCACTTATAAAAAAAATCAAGTATCAACGTTGAATAATGCTAGTAAAAAGAATAGAAACGGTAGAAAGTCATCACTCTCTAACACGAAAATAAAAAGGAAAGATTTTGCAATACAAAGAAGTGTTGCTAATCATTTCAATAGGAGTGTACAAGTTATAAAATATACAGTAAAACATAAAACTGGTGCTAAATTAATAAAATGAAAAACCATTCTGTCATTTGATTTCCCAAACCATTACTTAAAAAAGTATAAACGATCAAGGCGGCTGTACAATATTTTAAAAAATCTTAAATGGCAAGATTATGTCACAATTGACGAGGCATGGTTTTATTTGTGTAATGCAGATGGCCAGCGCCATGTACAGTACATAAGCCGTGGACAAACAACTTGTAACGGAGAAAACTCAGAAAAGAGGCCTACTACGCGTTACGGAGGTCGCAAGATGGTATAGTCCCGTAGCTCAAAGTCGAAGATGGGCGTGGTTCAAGCTATAAAAGGCTTCAACCAAGCACATGAAAATTCAAAATAGATATAAAGATGTTAAAATAACAATAATAATACCTAAGGGCGCCAGAAGCTATAAAACCAAAACTATGTCAACCAAAGTAGCTTCTTGCCGACTGACACCCTGTACATAATATGTAAGAGGAGAATCACGCTGTGTATGGGGTTACTTACAATAATCGTACTGGTCGCTAACTTCGGTTCAGAAGCGGGCTCCCTCTGATCTTACACCAAGTTAACAACGACTGGGTGATTCAAGATACGACAGCTGGAGACGAGTTCCAAACGCTTTGAAACGGAGAGTTATTTAAACGGAGAAGCGTCTTGAAATTGTTTACTTAAACTTTATTTAAACACACAAAAGATAGCGTCCAGTACTCTCAACACATTCCTTTATTTTATCACCAAAATCATGGAGGAATTAATACAGGATCCTCGTACCTTAGTACGAACGAAAAGAGTCAACACTTCAGGGCAAGGGGAAGAAATACCTAGCACAATCCAACCCACAGCTGACGGTCTAGAATCGAAGACGTCGATCTGCGATAATTCCACAAACGAAAAGAATTCTTTCCACAATCACATATTAATTTTTAGATCCACTCAAGCACGAGTGACTTGCAAACCTTCCGAAACCTGCCTTCAGAAAAAATTTGAAAAGATCGGTGGAATGTTCAAATAAATTTGTTTTGCAATAATAGTTTATAACTCCCCTATCCTCATCACCTCTGCACCCTACAACAGACAAGCGTGTTCTTTCGCTGTTAGTCTTCAAGCTTCTACCTAATTCTTCGCGCCTTTTTCCCCTATGCAAACTTATTTTGAGGCAGCAAGCTTTGCCTACCAACGCGCCGCAAATAAGAATCGAAGACCGATTAACGCCCGTACGCAAGTAAATACAAGGTAACCCTTATTTGGAATGGAAAATTTCTGAGGTACGCCAGTACATTGTAATGCGGGTTTAAATTCCCGCCAACTTCTATCGGTCTACGCAGTAAAACTAAAGGGAAAGATTTCTAAGAAATATCCTTGTCTATATGGCTAAATATTCGCACGCGCTTTGACAATTTCCAAGAAATAAATTAAATAATGAAAGAAATTAATTCTTTACCACAAATGAAATCTAAATACACACTAAATTGATAATTCTAAACAAAATTTTAGAGTTAAGGCTCTCCCTCAGTACCCTCAAAATTCATCAAATATTTTAATATTTTGTTATAAAATAACAAGAAAACCGTTAGTGCTAAAAAGATGCTCGTTGTCCTATTTTGTACTAAATTAAAATACGAAGAGGGTTGATTTGAAGGTGTTCATCTAAACTTTAAACCAATTTAAACTTAATAAAATGCCAATATTAATTTTATAAAAATTGCGAGAGAAAATGCAGGCCCAATAAGGTGCTTTTTTACCAAGTATTAGATATATTCATTCTCGAGGGGGTTGTTTTATTAGTTCTTCTTCAAAGACAAGAATCTCAATGAAAACATAATTAATAAAAATTTATTTTATGCAGCCAACATTCCAAATTACAACTTTAGAATAAATTTTTGTTGAGGTTACACCCCAAACCACCCACTGTGAAATCCAATTAGTACAGGGTATAATTCTTGAAAGGTCTATTATTAACCATTCATACCCATGCAGAACTTGACAGATGGTGTAAAATTTTACAAAGAATTGTAAAAAGAATAATTTTTAGCGTTTTCTGAATAGTAACAGTGGATTTTCAAAGGTAACACATAAATAAAACTCGATTATACATAGTTTATGATGAGATTTTATTTAATTACAGGTTACTACTAATAATTATTACAAACAAAGAACAAATGCTGATAATAAAACCTATACCACCTTGATATTTTCTATAATAACCAGACCTCGAAATTTTGGGGCCGGTAAACGGCATTTTCTTTGTCTAATTTAAATTTCACCAATGTTTATCTCTTACAAAGTACAGTTCGGCATAATATATACAGAAGTAACTATTTACAAGCAATTATTCGATTGTCTAATCACAAATCTCCACATTTTATTTCGCGTATCGGCAAATTTCGTTTAATTCTGGAATCTAACAGTTCTGGAAGTAGAGCAAAAAAATAAAATTTATCTAATTGTTTAGACATTTTATTTTCCCAGAAACTGTCATCTCTCTCTATCTTTTCCCAGTTGATATCCTTTCTTGTATATAGAATAAAGTAACACACCTTTTTTTCAGCAATATGTAATTGGCCCTGTATTTGAAACATGTAACTATGGTTACGTTTGAGATTAATCTCTACTTCGCTGTTGTTATTTAGGGACGTTGTACAGTAGGATATGGCTTTTGCTTTAAAGCTTCTTTTATTGTCATTTCGCGTGCAGCATGTGGACATTTCACTTCCACTATAATATCATCTGATATTAATCCGTCGGGTGAAGCAGCTAAATATTTCTTTGCAGGGTGTATGAATAAGCCGCACTTTTGGACTGTTAAATTGGTTTGGGTCTGAAATTTGATAATTGCATTATTCTCGTTCAGAATTCCATATTCCGTAGCTTTAGATTTTATATTTCCTGTGAAATTTAATATATTCTTCACCAGGTTTGCCGTTGAAGTTGTAGACCGCATTTTGCACACTTGGCCGAAACTGCTTGCAGTAAGTCTGCCACATTTTGCTTTAAACCACATCGGGTTACTGTTTTGCCCCCTGGTTGAAATCTCGACATTTATAATGTCTACATCAGAAATCTTATCCATATAATCTTTTCTTAATTTCATAAGTTCTTCCCCATCTTTATCGTTCACGTCATATACCTCAATACTGTTGCCATAATCGGTGTCGACATTATAAACTGTGTTAAACTTCTTTCTTGATAGCCTTTTTTTGTACACTCTTTGTCTTGATAAACAGTATTTTAGCGTATATTTTCCTATGTTTCCTTGTCCTTGTTTTAAATGCGTCGCTTCTAGAAATAATTTCTTTCTGTTATAACTAATAGCAGCTGCTTTGCATCTGTTTTCGTACGAACTCGTAACGAAAAGTTTATACGCTTACCCCCAACTAACTTATTCACAATAGAATTAAAATTTTCCGCATGATTAGTGTCTGTATCACATAGTAAACTAGAAGCATTGAAAGCAACACGATTGACGTGTCTATAAAACTCGTCATAAAAGCTGCTATTCCTTAAAATTTCAAACAAATTCTTTTCATTGGGTTTTGGCCCATTACAGAAATACTGCTTGCACTCTTCATGAACACCCAAAATGTGCTTTGGTTCATTCAGAATATCTCCTTTTAAATGTTTTATTTTTGTTTCTAGTGTAGACGTTTCTTCTATGCGATATTTCGTTCAAAATCTCAGTATATTATTTTTCAAGAAAAGTCTTAATTCCATATTCACCTTAGGAGTTCGTGCAAATTCTATTATTTTGGAACAGTAATTTCTCAAAACGTGATTTTTGCACTCGATCTTTTCAATAAAAAAGTCTACACCATATGGTTTTATGTCAGATATCTTGCGATAGACACTACTGTCTCCGTCTCCTATTATTTTCGAGTATTTCAATCCATGCATTTCAATAGAGGTTTTAAATCCCTCCACAATAACTGCTGCTTCCATCGAAGTAGATGTGTTATTCCAGTTTTTGAAGCATTTATGTTCGAGTGCATCTTTTTGTAATGACTTATATGTTTGGCATAAAGAACAATATTTACTCTTGACACCTACAAATGAAAGTTTCTTCGTTCGAGCGCCTATAATACACGCAACACCAGATAGTTGCTTTTATACGATCGCTTACTCCACGCCCCATCGACAATAACGCTAATCATTGGGAGTCCGTCCTCATCGATATCTCCTGCTTCTTTTGCTAAGCGCAATTCTTCTTCACCTGCAGCTTTTATTTCGTTCCATGCAACATCCTCTATTGCTCTTTGAACTACCCTTTCTTTTGCAGTATAGGTATTAACCGACATACAGGGAAGATCTAATGAAGAACAGGCTTCTTTTAATTGGCTGTATCCTTCTCCAGCCGCAATCATGCCGCACACCGCTGCCTCGTTAACGTCAATATTACTTTTTTTTCTGTATCAGTGGTGTCTTCCACGTTGCAAACTTTACACCTAGCAGTAAAGATACTTCTGAAGTCTAATCTCCTTTCAGAAACAATCTCTACATCGAAGAAACTGCAACCAAATCCGGGGTGTTTCAGTGATTTTAAGGTGGACAAAAAGTGCTGTATATCTACTAGTCTTCGACCACTCATTTCCGGAGTACACTGAGTTTCTAAAATGTTTTCCTGTTCTACATCCAGTTCAGGATATTCCCCATTATCTGTCGCTTTTGGTTCTGGAGTAGAATTGAAAAAGGAACTTCCTGCAACAGGTTCCGCACGAGGAACAGCAGCTCTGGAAATTGAAACATTATAGGGAAATGAAAAAACTCTTATGATCAATAAAAGACTATTCACGAATTGAGCAACAACTATTACTAAATATAGATGCACGACGAATAATTCTGTACTTACTTCATTTTTCTGTTATTCGCAACACTTTTCATAATCTTTTTTCGACTTTTTCTAGGCACACTACACGATAATTTCCTTTTAGAGTGAATTCCCATTTTCTTCTAAGTTTATACTATATTTACACACTTATAAGTAAACTGATTTCTTAAACAGTCCAATCTACACTTTTCCAGTAAGTGAGGTAATCTGGTAAGTTGTGTTTAATTTATATAAGGTACTGATGCAGACTGAGTGTCTGCGAAAAGCAAGAATACCAATAATTTGTTAAACCCATGTGCTATTTGCTATTCAAATAACAAAAGAAAGGATTTAAAGTACTGTTACGGAGAAAAAAAGACAATCTTAGTTATTGATTTTTCTCAACCATTACTTTTGTTACAATGAGATAAGAAATATTAAACATTTATTTATAAAATTTAAAAAGACTATTGAAAACAATACCTTTCTAGAGATTTGAAATATGATGTGTATTGAGTGGTCTATACATAGGCGTTTCTTAAAATTTCGCATTTTGTTCAAAAACGAATTTTAAAGTTACTGAGGGAGAGCCTTAAATAGAAGGAATTTCAATGTTATAAAAATAACATTACACACTAAAGACGCCAATGTTTATGAAAAAGTGTCTCATCCAAAAGGTATTATGGTTTTCTTGGGAATTTGTTATAATGGACTAAGTACACCGTTTTGTTGAATCGGGGGAAAGATCAATGCTGATTATTATATTAACAAATGTCTAAAACCGCCAAGCAAGAGTATGAAGGAATATTTTCCTAATTAATCCTGGAGATTCCATCAAGACTCGGTTCCGGCACATACCTCTCGCAAAACCTTACAATTTTTGAACGATAAAGGTACAGAATTCATTCAACCAGACGTATGGACTCGAAATTTCCCTAACCTTGCCCCCATGTGATTATTTGAAATCTCAGTTGCAAAAATTCTACTACCTTCTTCTACCATCATGTTTTCTCGAGATTAGGCCCATTTCCTGAAAGGTTGAACATTATTTCATGGAGGGAGCCTCAGTAACACTACACACATCCCTGAATTCATACTATCATACATATCAAACCACTGAACAAGTTTTCCACAAAACTGAAAATGTAAGTTGTCACCATTTTGATTTGCCCTCATTTCAAAAACATCACATATAGAATCTGCCGTGAAAAACCTCAAATCTTGTTTTAGTAATCTCAAAGTACATTTGTCTTATTGCAAGAAATGATCCGATTACTAAGAGAAAATCTGATTCTGCTAGAGTTTCAACACTGCTACAGAAATGATATTTTCAATAGTGGAAACCGTTAGCTTGTATCTGAAAATCGACCCCTTTGGTTTTCGCATAATCTAATTTATGTATTAATGAATTGTTAATAAATTAGTCTTCGATTTTACTGACAAAGTAATTTCAGTGTTTTACCTTAAAATTATTTCGCATAGTTTTTTTTTTAAATTCTCATATTTTTTAGGCACTTTTGATTTTTAGTTTTTACTATCCCTTGTAACTTTGATTTAAAGTTTGGAAAACATTTTAGGTAACTCTTGCAAAAGAAAAATATTATAATATGGTTAGTGCTGTTTACCTAGTAATTAATTCAGTAGTTTAGAGTTTAGAAAATAGCTGAAGCATAAAGAACAAATAAATAAAATTCTCATTTTAAAGGAAATTAAATTTAAATTACAGCCTCGCTTTAGAAAATACAGAAAGGTTTAGTGCGCATGCTTACTGGGCATTATAGTTAACAATCAGTTTGTATTTTGAATATAAAATAATATTTACAGAATAAATACACGTGACTAAAATATCATGTAATCGTGTGATCAAACGTTTAGAGTTGTTAATTTCATTTATTTATTAATAAATAATAATTTATAGCAAAATTTACCTAAATTAAAATATGAAAAGTTTTTTGCTTTCATAAATAATATTTATTGACATATTAACAAATTACTTTAACTTTTATTTTCGACGATTTTAATTAATAATTTTAGTTTCAAATTTTAATTAACTTGAGTAAATTCCACTTTGCACTCATCTGTGTACAAATAAAACTCGAAAATTACTGATTTGAAATTCAGTGGAAGTAACAGATTTTTTTATTTATTGTTGAGATAGGTTCCTTAATCTGGATATCTATGCAATAAGAAACTTACTTTTTTCTTTTCCTTATTTTTGGTTTTACAGAAAAGGTTACCCTACAGGAAAGGATTTACCTTTTTAGTCCTAGTTTATTTTACATTACGGACATTTAAGTGAGTACCTGTGTTTTATATTGAAGAAAAATTGTGCCTAGATGAAAAACCAACAGCTTCTGTCCTAGCAAAATAAGCTTAGAAAGTTCTTGGTGCTTTATCGCTCACCAACAAAGCTCAGAAAAATATTCCCAACTAAATTATATAAAAACAAAACTAAACTAATTGGTAAAATTATTTTTCGATTGCAAATTGTAACAATTAATTTTGGGACAATTAAGAATTCTACAATTTCAGAAAAATTGCCAGGCATCAAGGCACAGTTAAAGAACCGTATATTCAAAAAGTTTTAGATCTCTTAAAAACAAATTTAAAAGCAAAATCAGGAAAACTTTTCCACCGTATTTAATTAGCCAACTTTGAACTTGAGCAATCACATCGAAACAACATTAATCTTACTACCTCAAAGGTTAAAATGTAAAATATACTCCCTCTCTGAGTGTTGGCTGTTTTACCCTTTTACCATCATCATTAAACAAGAGTTTTCAATTTACAAACTGTTCAACTAAAACAGATGAAAGGAAAAATAACATAAAATGTCATTTAAATTTGTATTAAAGTTTTATTATGTTTAATGTTTCCATGTTTTTTTCACTCTGAAAAACTTTTAACGTCAGAGTTAAATCCAAAACATTTGATTAGAGTTGTTTAGCTCCGAAAATAATTTGAGAAAATTAGAATTTAACTTTTAATTAAAATTTTTTCGTGAAAAAAAAAAAGGTGAAATGAAAGAAATTTATCATAAGAACATTAAAATATTTATATTTAAGGTTCATGAATTTTGATGGTTTTAATTTTCCTTTAATGAAAGCAGCTATTGCATTAACCCGAGTTTTTGAAATGCACTGTCGGCTGTCGACGCTAATTAAATCAAGTTAGTCGTATTTTATAACAGCCGTGTATGCAACAGAAACTTTTTTTAAATTTTAATCATTACCAAGCTTTAGAGAAATAATCGGGATGCTTTGTGTTTATTTACTTTTCGAGGTGTGGTTTTAGTTTACTAGAATAAAAAAGGTAATTTAAATTAATTTCAGCCCATGAAAATTCATAAACCCATTACGTAGTTTGAGGTTCGTTAAATAAATTATTATTGTTTCAGATAATAACAATGAATTTTTATTCAGAAGAGTTGTTTAGAATCAGTTCGTACCAATTCTCTTCAACATAAAAATCACACTCGATCTCGATAACAAATATTACTATCCCTAATTAAATATGTTTGTATTATTGTGTTTGCTCTTTAACATTATGTTTCAGGCTAAGCATAATCTTTTTTTTTAATTGTTTTTATAACCTGAATCCACAAGTTTGACCCATCTTAAATACCATATCAGAGTGTTGTCAGTCAGCTATCAAAGCTGACAATGTAATAAAGTCTAATAAAATTTCCTTTTAAACTAGACTAAACAATAACGACAAGGAGGCGAAATGCAATCCTCAGCCTTCAAAATAGTTCTGAAAAGGAGGAACAAAAATCTGCCCCTTTCGTTCCTATTATTTTATTTATTATAATCAACTCCTGATACTATCCCCATCATCTTCGCGTTACTGCTATCAGTTGTGTTTATAAAAATGTTTATTGTTATGTCTTAACTTCATTCTATTTGATCCTGAAGACTCGCCAATAGAATAGATGAAAAAAACCAAATTGGTTCTGTTTTGTTAATCAATAATCATCCTCAGACAAACTTACTTAAACTCACAAAATGTCAAAAGCAGCAAGCCTGATGTGAAAGACAAATGAATCTATTTCTAGATATTTTCTAAATTCCATCAAGATTTTTTGTTCTTACTCTGATAATCATCATCTCATCCGTTTTCAAAGAGTTTTCTTTTCAATGCAAATATTACTTCCAGACATGTCGCTTGCTTGGGAAAGAATTGAAAGCTTTGGTATTACAGAAAATCCATTTCAATGTCCATTTCAATCATTGCTTTTGTAGTGGATGGTTTTATTATTTTATTTTATCTTTGGTGTATAACAAAGGCTCTACATCTTATAAATCAGGGGTGCACTCGAATGCCAGGAAGGGCTTCTTAGAGCCTTTCTTGTTTGGGATACTCTCTCAGTGAGAAATGAGGTTTCTGCTGTTGACAAACCAAGTTCGGAAAGAACAGATGTTGAGTCTGAGGATCTAGACAGGAATATCTCTTCAAATCCACTAGGTATCCTTAGTGACGCGTTAAAGATAGATCGTCTGTAAACACGTACCTTCTAGATTTTAAAATATCATCTAAATACAACTTAATGTGTTTGAAATAGTTAGTTCCTAGGTCTAAGTTAATAGAATTATAGCAGGAGTATTATGATTTTGCAATTGCTTGTCATTTTGGATTCTTCTTCTTCTTCTTCTTCTTATTCATCTTGTCTTAAGCCTCTTAATTTTCTTGAAAGGCTGATGTCCAGCATTGTCTCCATCGCTTTTGTAGTCTGTATGGTGATCTTCGTCCTTCAGGTCTTCCATCTCTTGCTATCTTTACTTCTTGATCGTCTGTCATCCTTGACAGGTATTCACTCCAGGCTCTTCTTCTTCGTCTTATCCATTTTACTACATCGTGTGTATTGCATCTCTACCTTCTGTCTCTGCTCGCTATTTAGTCTCGTAATGTAATCCCAGGTATACTCCTATATGCGCATTTCTGTTCTTCTGAGTTTTGATTTCGTTTTTGATGTTTCTGGTCAAGCTTCGGCCGCATAGGTCATTCTGGACCAGACACAGGCTTTATATGTATATCTGCACTTTCGATTCTACTTTCGTGAATTTGTTTTCCCATACTATATCTCTGAGACATCTGGTCATTCTTGCTGCTTTGTTAGTTTGATCACTTACTTCGCCTATACGATCTTGGGTTGCCTTTAGTTCTACGCCTAAATATCTGAAGAACATTACTTGTTCTATTAATTAATCGTTCACAGCTAGTTTACACCGAATTATCTTCTTTGTTATCACTAATGAATTTTTCTTTTGTACTACGATTTCCATATTGAATTGTGTGGCTGCCAGGTAAAAGGTATGCAGCATTCTTTGTAGATTGTCTTCTTCTTCCGCTATCAGCACATCGTCGTCAGAATAGCATATTATTTTTACTGCTCCTTTGTTCAGTTTGAATCCCTGCGCTGCCTGTCTAACCTGCTTTATCACTTGGTCCATGATTATATTAAATAGGAGGAAGCTCAATCAATCTCCCTGTCTGATTCCTGTAGAGATAGGCCCTTCTTCGGTCAGGCTGTTGTTTGCTGATGTATAAGTTGTTGTCTCCAAATTTAATGCTTTAATTATACCAGATATAGGTTTGGGAATGTTGTTGTTCTCAAGAGTCTTTCAGTTTTACTCTATCATAGGCTTTAGTCAGGTCCACGAAGCACATAAATGCCGGTTTACCATATTTTATGGATTTTTCTACTATTTGCCTTTCCGCAAATATAGCGGCAATGGTAGATCTGCTTTTTTCAAAACCCGTGTTATTCTTCGCTAATGTCTATGTGCTTGGTAACGATGGATTCTATAACTCGCGTGAACACTTTCATCACGCTGCTGAGAAGTGATATCCCTTTGTAGTTTTCTGGGCACTTCTTCTTTCCTTTATTGAATATTAGGATGGAAACACTTTGCTTCCATTCTTTTGGTGCGGCACCGATATCAAGAATCTTTTTGTAGAGGATTGTTAACTGTTTGATTAATTTCTGTCCTCTATATTTAAGTAGCTCGTTTGGTGTATTACCCAATTCTGGTACTTTTCTATTTTTCAGTTTTTCAATGGTATCTTCTATTAAGGACTCGTGTATTTCTGTCGGTGGTGTCCTAGTGTGTTTTAGGTTGCACTGGTCTTCTTGGTATCGCTTTCAAAAGTAGTTCACTCACGTGCCTTGGTTTCTTGTCTGTGACTGAGCATATTCATTCGTTTCTTGTTTTCTGCGTCTTAGCATTCCCCATATCTTCTTTTGAGCTCCACATATGGTAAGTCCATATCTAGGGTAAAGTATTCCCAATATTTCAGTGTGATTTCTCTTATTTTGGAGTTTATCCTGTTTCTTACTATTTTATTATGTTGCTCAGATATTGTAGGTATGCCTTTTGTTTTTCCTGTTAGCTCCTGTATTTCTCTTGAAGATCATGGTGTCTTAAAGTTATTGGCGTTTTTATTTTTCTTTCTCTTTCCTAGAGCTTCTGCTGCTGCATTCATTACATTATTCTTCATTTTTTCCAGCCTGTTTCGACATCATCTTCCATGATAATTTTGTTTTCTGCTGTATTCTGTTTCAGATCTCTGGTGCTATCGTCTCTGATAAGCTCGATGTTGATTTTCTCCACGTAGTTGCTTTGAGGTTTTTTCTTCCTCTGCATAGTGAGTCGTATTTTACTCAGAACAAGATGATCGGATCTGATGTTTGCGGATGTCAGAGTGCGTAGGTCTAGGATATGTGATTGGTGTATTATTCTATTCGATATTATATAATTAATCATAGATGATTGACTTCTGGAAAAAAATGACGAGTATTTGCAAAGCTTATTGGTTATTGCTTTGTACTCCTAGCAATTGGCTCCAATCTGTGCACCGGTCTTTCTCCATGCTAAAGTGGCGCATAACGTTGGTTACCAACCACGCCAGGAGCAGTAAAGTTTTGCAGTCTTATTCCAGACTATCTCTTGATAAGATCTAGCACTGTTTTGAAAGATGAATGGTGACTTCACCAAGTACACTTGATCATTTTGCGGATTCAACTGTTCTTTGACATTGAAGACCTCGCCCAAAATAAGGATAAGGTAGGGTAGGTGCGAAACTTAAAGTCTTCATTCAATACTTTGTTATGATACACCCATCTGCAAAGAAATCAGTGTCTGCTTTCTGAGGTAATCTTTACTGCTGTGTACCTTAATACATTTAATAAGAACTAGAGTAAAACTAGATAGAAAACGGCCATACTCTCTCTTGTCATTCTCACAATTTAAAGATTGTGCCTGAAAAAATCCTAACTATGTAAAGCATGTATGGAAGAACAATCTTCTCTTTGAGTCTACTAATTAATTAATTAACTAAGAATTACTACTAATCAATTGCAACAAATTGCAACAAATTGCAACAAACGGTCGCTCTTATCAGTCGCTTACTACGTGTTTAAAATTTGATTTTTCTACTTTCTGTGACAGAACTTTGTGAGCGACTTGTTTCATCATAAAACTTTTTCTCGTGAATGATTGTAAATATGAGATACTTTCAAAGTTTCGATGACCTTACATGAGTACTCTTGCTTGTCTTTTTGTGTCAACGAAACGCCACCAGTATCTCTACCTAGTAGAAAAATTCAGCTTTCTACTGCTTTTCTGACTACTTTGGGCGCTAAAGTCCGATTTTGTAAGCGAGCGGAGTCCTAGTATCTATAGCGTTAATAGTCATCGTGAAGCTGTTAACATTACTGGAAGAACAATATTTTCTTTGAGTCTACTAAATAATTGATTAACTAATAATTACTAAAAAAATAAAATTATTATCTCGATTCAGTACAAGAGGATTTTGTTAATCAAAATTCTTGCTGAACTTTACTCTGCAACCTTCCTAATAAAGGAGTAAGTAATCGGTACTTTTATCATTTCGAAGTTAGGATGAAGAAGGAAAAGTATGATATAAAGACACATACAGATAGCAACATATTGGCTTAAGGATTTGACATTGGGCTTTGCTCTTCTAATACCACTCGCCGTCTTCAGACGAAATATCGATTAAAGTAATCAGTGATTGCGTATTTCGCATTTAACCAGTAATTTGTTACATCCTAGTGAACTACTGTCAAATTACACAAAGCTATTTAAGATTTCAGTTCCATCCAAATGTAGTTTATGAGGTTGAATTAAAAAGTTTCCGAAATGAAAGTGAAAACGAGAATCAACACAAGATATATTTCATTTTTCTGCATAAACACATTTAGAAAAACGCATCTCGAACTTTTCAATCCTTTCACGGAAATGGTTTTCTTCGAGGCCTGAAAGATATGCATTTGAAGCGTCGATAACGTCTTCTTTGGACCTGAATTTCTTTCCAGATAAAAATCTTTTTAGTTTGGATAACAGATGGAAAATCGGCGGAACCAAATCGGGTGAGTAGGGAAGATGGAAAACGATTTCGAACTTCAACTCGGCCGTTTTCTTGTTGAGTAATTGCACTTTTTTTCTCTGACATTACGGAACGTTTTTCACGAATTGCTGCATTTAGTTGTTCTAAAAGTGTTAAGTAATATTGGCCTTTTTTCCCTTTCTCCAGATAGTCAATAGGTAAAATGCCCTTAGCATCCCAAAAAAAAACAGAAATCATTACTTTTCCAGCCGACTGAACTGTTTTTGCCTTTTCGGGACGGATTCTTCCTGGCCAACCCACTGTTTTGACTGTTGTTTGGTTTCTGGGATATAATGGGGAAATCAAGTTTGATCCATAGTTACAAATCTGCTAATGAAAAAACTGGATCGTTCTAAACAACTGCGAACACTCAGCTGAAATATGAGTACGAATGCGTTTTTCTTTTGGAGCGAGCAAATGCGTCACCGATCTTGCTGAAAGTTCTTTTAAACTCAACTCTTGGTGCAATATATTGATAATTCGTTCATACGTGATGCCCACAGTCTCAACTATTTTACGAACTTTTATTCGACGATTGTATAACACCATATTATGAATCTTGTAAAAGATTTCTGGAGTAGTCGCGGATATCGGGCGCCCTGAAAGAGGTTCATCAATTGCATGGGTTCGTCCACGTTTGAATTCAGAGATTCAGAACAGAATCCCATCTGGCTTTAACGTCTGTGGCTGCTTTGCCCTTCAAATAAAAACAAAATTATTGACAGCTCTAATTTAATTTTTTTTCATAATTGGTTATCAAAAGTGAACCAAATGACAGATCAATTTGAT